>QLPD01000026.1:0-15166 GCA_003314085.1 Hymenopellis raphanipes
TCAGAAGCGTCTTCGAGCTGAGATTCGTGCCATGGGAAAGACATCGGATTATACATCTTCCGACTTCGACAACATGCCTTACCTGACTGCAGTGGTCAAGGTTAGTTCTAAATCTTGCACATTCAAGCTAGGCACTTATGGCGCCGGCTCCGTAGGAGACTCTCCGCGTCCACCCCATCTTTTATAACACGTTCAGAGTGGCAAGAGGAGATGAGGTCCTTCCGCTCCTTGACCCGCTTACCCTCGACACGGGTGACGTGCTGACCGAGCTTCCCATACCCAAAGGCACCAAGATTATCACGTCCGTTGCTGCTTATAACAGGTCAGTTACCCTTTTACTTTTCTATTCTATTCTGACGCCATGCTCTAGGAACAAGACCATCTTCGGAGAAGACGCAGACGTCTTCAACCCTGATCGTTGGTTGAGAGCCGACCCCCCGAAGAGCAAGGTTTCTTTGGGCGTCTACGGGAATCTGTAAGAATCTCGTTGTTTCGAAGTCAACATGCTTTACTCATCCCTTCTCAGGTTCACGTTCGTTGGTGGTGCGCGCTCTTGCATCGGCTGGAGATTCGCGTACGTATCATCTTGCTCTTCACTGGCATGGCAACCCTTCTGAGAAACCTGCGATTTCGTAGCGTCTTGGAAATGCACGCCTTCCTGGTTGAACTCGTCGGAAAGTTTGAATTCGAATTCATCAGTTCGGAGGGTGCCAGTGATTTCCGTCGTGAGGCTTCTCAGCTTATGACGCCGACTCTCGAGTCAGAGAGGGAGAAAGGCTCTCAGCTTTCGCTGAGAATTAGGGCTGCGCGCAACGAGGCCTGAATGTTATCATGACGAATGAAGACGGGTGTAACCCTAAATCACGATTGTCCCATCTCTTCCAATGTCCCGAATCTAGCGGCCTTTAGTCGATCCTTGTCTAACTACATACATCTCTTCACAATCTATACTATTTCCGATGAGCAGACGGCTGCTAGTCTAGGCCCGGTATGAGAAGGATTCGACGGACTGGGATTCAGAATACTACGGTCATTACCAGTCAGTCGCAGCTGTTCTGTCACGTCGGTACGCTCTTCAAAGTTCAAAGGAAATATAGCCTCTCGTTTCTTGGTCCGAGCGACCCTCTGAGTAATTAATCTGTTGCTGCCGTTTTTTAAGTTAGGTGGAACAGGTATACGAGTCCGACGGTTGAACTTGAACTTGAAGAATACTTGTCCAATTGAAAAGCCGGCGGCAAATTTATCCTTGGTCCTGACCACCATGTCAGCCTCAAGGCATCCTTGTCAGTAGTCCGTCCGTCCTTCGCATTTGGAAAACCTGTGTTCATGTCGGTTAAAGAGCCTTAAATTACGCGCACTTGTCGAGTACATGAGGTGCAGCCAGGTTCTCTGTTCACATACCGAAGGCTGACCACCTTGTACTTGTAGGAAACGCCGGACTATCCGCGAACAAGATGAACGCGTCCTTGAATTTTGCCCACTTCCCGACGGAGCTGCTATCCGAAATCTTTCTCTGTGCCGTCGGGAATGTATGTATCGAGCTTGATGATAGTCATACGACAACGGTCCCTTGGAATCTTTCTCGCGTTTGTCAAAGCTGGAGGACCACATCGCTGGGGTATTCACGCTTGTGGGCCTCCTTTGCAATCGACTGGGCTTTCACATTTAGTGCTTTGGCCACAACGTTGAGCAGATCACGCACATACCCCCTTACCTTTGAATTCCACATGCCCAGAGTCTATGATGATCGTAAAGCGTGGTCAGCACTCCAGATGCTTGCAGCCCAAAGTCATCGATGGAAGTCTGTGGTTTTCATTCTTCCCACGTCAACCCTCCAGTCATTTCTTGCATCGGAAGTTATCAACGATGTCAGTACTCTAGAAAACCTCAGCCTGGAAAGTACATCCACATCGTCGGAGGCGCCACTGCAACCGCCTTCATTTGATACGTTCCTTATCGCCCCGAACTTGAAGTATGTCAATTTGGAGGTGGACATGGAATTTGGGCTCCCTTGGGACCGCCTCCAAAAGTTTCGCTACGTGGGTCACCAACCGCGGTCCTTCGATTACCTCCTCCGTATTCCCCAGCAATCTCCAAATCTCGACGCTTTTGCTTTCATCTATAGAGATGATATTTTTGGCTCAGGGGATCGGATACTTCCAAGGCAAGGATGCATGCACACGTATACCAACATGCAACATTTTTGGGCTGAAAACGATGTTTTCTTGCATGACTTATGCCTACCTAACCTGGAACAGTTAAAAGTAACGATCCACCCCCAAAGCCAAGGACTTTTCACATCGTTTCTTCAGAGGTCCAGGTTACATAGCCTTCGCGCACTGTACATCACGGGTATGCAGCCTTGCCAATTCGCTTCCATTGCCGAAAATGCGAGTACTATTGAAAGCCTGACGCTGGTGATGCACCGTAGCGGCCCAGTGCAACCATATCACTGGCTAACTGTCGACAACCAACTGCTGCCCCATCTAAAGCGGTTCACAATGGTCGATGTGGGCGCATCGCATCGGCACGCCGACAGAGAACATGCATCTGATATCTCCACAGTTGCTCCTTCCGTGTGTGCTTTTGTCATGTCCCGGAAGATTTCCATGGTGTATGTGTCCCTTTGGAGAGATGAATGTGATGGGTGTATCAGTGTTGGGAACTTATGGATAGATCACACTGGTGATCTGAAGATGTTGCAGGAGTTGAAGGATGGAGGGCTCGATATCAAATTGAAGTCATGCGGTATGGGCGCGATTCAAAAATGGCGCATTCTGGTGTACTGACGATTCTGAAGGCTGGAACTACTTGACTTGACAATTGGGTATTACTATCGCTGGCTGGTCTGTTTACGGAGTCCGAAACATAAGTACTTACAGGATTCGTCATACAGCAACAGAGATCTGTGGTCTCAATTTGGTTGGACTAGAACTAATTTACTGCGCTGGTCGTCCGCGTCGTTTCGCTTTTCGCCTGATGACTAGAGCAGCCGCCGCGCTGTGTTCGTAGCATTCACTTCTTGTCCTTATATCTGCGAACCGTACACGCTATAGAGCACGAGTGACAGTTTGAATGTAAGCCGGAATACAACCTTCTGCTGTCCTAACGGACTGATCGTGTTTGTGTTACCGTGCGCTTAGGAGTGAGACGGTCATCAAATCTGGCCCGACTGCTGACTGCTTATGTTTCGAACTTAGCGCACCACGTACCGCCCGAAATAAACTCTGGCGGGCGATTGTTGAGGTAACAATAAGGTCATATTTGACAGGGCTATGGATACAGTGGTAAGTAGTATGAAATATGCAAGGAGTGACAAAGTACAGCAGAGTAACATAAAAAAGGAGGGTTAGGTACAGATGGTACATCATGATCAAGTTGGAGACTTAACGCCGGACCACGACACGAAATTCCCGTTCGGTTTCTACACTGCCGACGTTCCTTGTGATGATAAAACGCCCCGCTAAGAGAATAACGATCCCGAGATCGATCTCGTCCTTGATTGCTTTTGACGGGCGAAGAGCCTGAACACGTTCATCCCGCAAACCGCCCAATTCTGTATAACTCTTCTTGCGACCAGGTGGACCATCTCCAGCGACTTCCTTGCCGTATCCCCACACCTGCTGATCCGACTGGAATATCACGTTGAAGATGCTGTACCTCACTCGAACGCCTTTGTTGTTTGGGTCCGAATTATCATATCCCCAGTAGAACAGATCCTTCAACTTCGTGGGCATCCATCCTTTGGGACGCGAGGTCGGGACCTTCGGCCAATGCTTGAAATTGGGCGAGTAGTCCTTCGCTTCCCATTCAGATGCGGGAAAGCTTGCCAGGCACTTTATAAAGTCCTCCATACGACCGAATGCAGAGTAAGCTATGCTTTTATCCGACTCCCTGGGGAGCGTGCAGCACAGGGTAGCCTCTAGGATGTCTCCAATGGGAATGCTCTTCAACTCCCATAAGGATGCGCGCGGACGTCGGCTCGGGCTTTTGTAGATAAACAGCGCGTTATCGATTCTCTTCCCGAGTTGCGTCTTGAGTTCCATAAAACAGTAGCCATACAGTTCGCCGCTCTTAGGCAGTGCAATTTCCGCTATGATGTCCAAGGCCGTTTGAAGCACATTCTCTACTATGTGGACCACCGAGGCGAACGGACGGTGCTTGAAGTGGTTCGATAGGACGTCCTTGAGCCACAGATCTGCCGGCTCTTTATACTGCGCGGGAAGCTTGTGTGTTTTGAGTAAACTTCGTTCAACGACCTCGCGAATAAACTGGTGCAGAAGTTAGTCATCCATCCTGGAAACTTTCCACAAAAGGGACAGACCTGGTTCTTCACGTCAACGCTAGGAAATTTGTAATAACAACGGTTGTCCGTGCCAATGCGCCAGGTGAGCGCGCCTTCCTCGAAGAGAAACTGAGCAACGTGAAGGGGGGTAATCTCGGTGATCTCCATGCCAGAGTCAGTCACTACGTCCTTTGGGATATTCCGATAGCTGAGTCGAAGCCGGTAGCCTGCTGCCACCCGTACCTCCAGCTTCTCGTTCAGCAGATCTGAAGCAGTGCTGTTGTCCCAGAATTGAATTCCACGACCGTATAACTTGCTGGCCGCGGCCAAGACGTTTTCTGGCATGACAGAAGGCCTCACTCTGTTAGATCTGAAAGCACTCTTAACGTCCTGGGCGGTCGCGGTCGGGTTTTCCGCGATAGTGGAGAAGTATGCGGTGAGATATTTCCGGGGAACGTGGTATACGGCCTCGGTCGTACTGTTGTCGGTGTAACAGTATTTCGGGCAAGATTGTGCAAGAGAAGACATCGCCTGCTTGACTCGAGCATTGGAAGGACTCTCGGCACCAAGAATGACCACAACCTGGTCCTGTATTTGTCCCATAGTAAGACCTGGAACACCGGGAATACCGCTGAGATCCTTAAGTGGCAATGATAGACGAAGATTCTCCGTAAAGGCGGGAGAAACGCCTTGAAGAATGAGCCTTTGTATGATAGGCCTATTGTCTATAGGATCTAAAATGGATAGAACGGTGTAGAAGCATGCTTTAAAGATATTGGTGACGACTCCGAGAGGTACACGGTTGCTCGGAGCGGTGATATCAGCACTATGCGCAATCCGAGCTGCATCGTCGTATGCCTCAACCATGACGACAATATCAGTGTCAAATACGCCTGATGAGCGCTTCTTAGCGATATGGCTCTGTGATACGCAGCAGGATTAGAACAGTGACCGAAACCTAGGAGAAAGTCTGACATACCAAAACCAGTTTCAGCGCTTGGCTGCCGGTACATCCCTCGACGAGCTCGCTCAGAGATTCCATTCCTGGAAACTCTTCGTATTTGCTGACAGCAGCCATGACTCCGGTATACACGGCTTGTTCGACGTCATCCTCAAACTCCCTGGCATCTCTGTCCAGTGGTGTGATGTCGTTAAACGAGAAGACTAGGACAAACGAGCGAGAATGCAGGGCACAGTTTGACGGTATCTCCATCCAGGCGTCTACGAAGGAGTTACCAAAGATGCGCCTGAACGCGGACGCATACTTTGGGTGGGCGTCAAAAAAAGCTATGAAGGACGACTGGTGAAACTGCGAGTCTAGCAACGACTCTGGAGAAGCGTAGAAACCCCATCCAATTGTGTCACCGGCGATTGCGAAAGCGCTCGCAATGATGTTCGTTTGATCAGCAAACACTATTCGCCGCTTGGTCGGGCGGAACGCTCCATAAAGATCTGTCGGAACAAACTGACCATGTACGTTCAGTACAAAGTAGCCGCCAACAGAACAGATGCGAACTCACTATACACCGTTTGGGAGGCGTGGACTTGGCTCCGATTTGGAATATTCTTCGCCTGCCAAACTGTGTCACTTCAACTTGGGAGTCATCGGCCAATTTGCTTTGCTTGGGTGTCGAGCGCTGTTCCTCGTTGAAAGACGATGACGCCTTTCGCTTGAGAGCATCGCTCGGCTCCCGACAAATGATAAAGTGAGCCTGATTGGCGGGAAGACTGGCTGTAAAGCCAGGAGCTAGCGCCCAGTCCTTTAGGGAGGGAATCAAAGCATGAGGATTGGGCGGGTTGGAGAAAGACATATCCTTCAGGCTGTCAGAGACAAACAAGTTATTAACGTCCACTGAAAATGCATAGATTAAGTTTCGACTGCCATGCCATGGACAACCACAGTTCGCTCCGTGCTGGCGGTTGACTTCGTCTGCAATGAAGCTAGGGGTGATTTGGGAGTGATTCTGGGCCACAATTTCGTATGACATGCAGTTTATGCCATGGGTGTGACCTGCAGCAGCAACTACGAAGGCGATAGGATTGTCGGTTGACTGTGGAGGTTCCGACTCTGACATGGCGATGGCGATAGGCAGAGTGGGGGATGGGGTGTTGGTGGTAGAATGTGAAGATATAATGGCAAAACAAAGGCACTGAGGCAGCAGCCAAAGCGACGCGCCATTGTTCAAAGTGCAGACAACGTGACGCGGACAATGTGAGCCACGTTACCCAGAATGGCAATCCCTGTGCGCCATTGTCTGCAAGAGTGCGCACCATGGTTAACAACACAAGAAAAGAGAGGAGGGCTAGTTTCTGCCATGTCGTGGAAGACAGCTCGACAAGTTGAAAGCTGAAGTCAAGAACGACGGAGACTAAATTGGACTGATGCGATCGGACGCATTCGGCCATCATCGGCAAGTCACGTGGGACAAACAACAAAGGGCGATCTGAGCTTTTGACCTCTTGTTCTACAACCACCATCATCTATCATGGCGTCTACAATCTCTATCCTATCTTCTCTCGAACCATTGCTCAGTTTTGTTACGCCTGCTATTCGCTGTCAGGTCGATGAATCTGGCAGCGCGTCGCCTCGCTCTGATGATAGTGGTAGGCTCTCATTGTTGACTGTTATGTTGTTGATCGACTAATAACTCAACAGATTTCTCTTCGAGTTCCTCATCCAGCGACTCGGATGACGACAAAGATCAATCAGACTTGTCCTCCAGCCGCTCAGACGACGACCAAGACGACTCTGAAGACGAGTCCGAGTCTTGGACAGAAGAGTTGGAAGCCGTTCCAGCGAAATATCGGAAACCCGCTCGCTTAAGCAAGCACATACGCATCGGACGCGTGTCTGGAGAAAGGGTGAGTCGTTTATCTTCGAAGAAATTTGACTATTCTTAATCCATCATAGCGCCTTCCTGACGCAAAACCAGCCACTTTCGATATACTCACAAAAACACCGACCATCTTGGTCAACAAAATACCCCAAATTAAGAGGCTTTGTGACCAGTCCCTGAACGACCGCCTCACCTTGATTCGCCGCCCTCCAGGCTTTGGAAAAACAAGCCTCCTTTCCATGATGATTAATATCTTGGACATCAATCATCGCGAAGAATTCTGCCAGGTGTTCCCGCAGTACTCCCCACTCGACGACGATGTTCTCGTTCTTTACCTGAACCTGGACAACCTTTCGTCGGATATCACCGTCTTTCGCTCTAGCCTCATCTCATACATGAATACCGCTTTGGGCAGTTTCTTGTCGCGTTACCGAGACCTTCTCGACCTCAACCAGCATGAAATCAACCGGCGGATGTACTTGGGCAGGCATTGCTCCAACTTCACATGGGTGATGGTGCGTACCTGCCCTTGCTTTCGCTACTAATTTCCGAACTCATCCCTTTCCTAGAATCTTGCCATAAGCTGCAACACTCGTGTTGTTATACTCATCGACAACTTGAATGCTCCTCTCATTAAGTCCACACAGGACAACATCGAAGGCATCCGTAGCGTTCTTGATCGCTTGCTCGTTGCCCCCATTGAAGCGGCTCTGCGCAAGGGCACCGTCATTGGAGGTGTTGCCGTCGCTGCACCCCTCTCGCATGAACCAGACTGGACTCCCTTTCCTCCCGGCACAAGCTACAGAACCCACGTTTTCGACAATATTACCATAGATGGATCCGAGTGGGATGTTGTCAACCGCTGTTTGGGCTTCACCAAGTCGGAAATCTCTGCCCTTGCGGTAGAAAGGCTTCCCGCTGAAGATGTGGAGCCCTTTGTGAATGATGTGGTTGGGAGGGTTGATGCGTTTGATTCGAAATACAATTTGTCGAGCACATACAGCATGTCTGGCGTGCTCGACGATCTCCGGAAGCGGATTGGGCGGCCGGACTCCGAATCGTAGTAAACGTTGCTTTCTCCCGTTTGCCTGCAAGATATCTACATGATTACGGTACAATTTTTGTGCGTGCTATGGATTACCCACTTACTCGTTGGGCTGTTACAATTTTCTGTTATTACAACGTCTACACAAGCTTTATACTTACTGTACACATGAACGCATTATTATTATTCCGTCTCCTCTTATTTACTTACATCAAGACGCGCGTCCAGCGATCTGTGGTTCATGCGTCCGAGCCCTTCCGCAAGACGCATTTCAAGTACTCTCTGAAGGAAAGCGAAAGAACTTGAGATTGGTATGCCCCGAATTTTCTTTGTCTCTTGTCTTTCTTACTTTCAAGGTTTTCGAATCTTTCTTTTCATTTACTGTCCTGCTCCTCGCGTCGGCCAGCAACATCATGTGATCGTGGACGGCCTCCTTTCCACCATCATGTCAAATCGACGTCTTTGTACTCGTCATTGCCTGTAATTTCTCACATCGACTACGAAGTGCCGAAAACGCCATCAGAGCGCCCTCCCGTGGCGATACCAGTACAAGCGGCTTCACTGAATCAGAGGGCAGTGTGACGCGGGATGGAGGAGTTTTTGATATCGCTCCACTCCCGCTATCGCCACAGGAAGATCGGAGAACCCTTAGATCTATCGACCAGCGGCTGCCCTCATACTACCACCGCGATCGTTCGGGGTGAGTTTCTTTTGATGCTTCACGACAGTGGTCGGTGATACTGACGCCTTTTTATTGTTGGAAGTCACATGGTACAGAGCAACAAAGGACGCCAGTAGCTAGCCCAACGAAAGTCCTGACCTTGTGCCATCATCATCACAATGGCGTTTGGTAGTTCGACTTCATGCTCATCGCAGCCACTTGTCAGGACAAGCTTACAGCGTCTCCTAAGCCATGCGGAGGAGGACGAGGTTGGTGGCGTATTGCGCCCCACCCTGAATGATAAAGGTAAAACTCGATTGTTGACCTTCATGGTGTTATCAAACTAGTGTTGAACAGATCACATTTCGGGACTCTCATTCAGTGAAGCGTGGCACTGCGACTCACACGACGACAAGGAACAATTGTCAGACGCGTCCTTGAGCCGCTCGGGTGACAAGCAGAAAGATTTTGACTCCTCTTCAGATTCTGAAGAGGAGCCAGAGTTATGGACGCAAGAGTTGGAGGCATTTCCAATGAAACCTCGGAAGCCAGCTCGCCTCAGCAAGCATATACGCATAGGACGTGTGTCTGGCGAAAGGGTGAGCTTAGTCCATTCGAAGAATTTACTTATGCTTAAATAATCGTAGCGTCTTCCTTATGCCAAACCCCTTACTTTCGATGTACTCGTCAGATCACCAACGATGTTCGTCAAGAAAATAACGCAAGTCAAGAAACTTGGTGCCGAGTCGTTGGACGGCCGTCTCGCCTTACTTCGCCGGCCCTCTGGCTTCGGAAAGACAAGTCTCCTTTCCATGGTGATTGATGTTCTGGACGTAAACCGTCGAGAACAGTTCTCTCAGGTCTTCGGGGAGTTCTCGTTGCTGCAGGATAATCCGTGGCTGCAGGATGATCCACTACTACTTCATCTGAACCTCGACAACCTTCCCTCAGACCTCCCCGTCTTTGGCGCCAGCCTTAATGCATGCCTGAACGCCGCGCTCCGATGTTTCTTGACGCGTTACCGCGACCTTCTTCGCTTAACACAGCACGAGGTCAACCGCCATATGTATATATGCCGTGACAGCTCAGTTTTCTCCTGGGTGATGGTACGTCCTTCCACTCATTTCAACGTCTCTCGTTAAGCAATAGCTCTACAGGACCGCGTCTGGTCCCTTGGCTATAGCGTTATCGTACTCATCGACAATTTGAATGCCCCTCTGATCAAATCCACGGCAGACAATATCGATGGCATTCACAGCTTACTCGATCTATACCTCATCCACCCTATGGAGGCCTCCATACGTCTGGGGCACATCATTGGCGGCGTTGCTGTCGCCTCGCCACTTTCGTACGAGCCAACATGGACGCGGATGAGGACTGCACCGGGTTATAGAGACGACTTCTTCGATCTCATTACTATCGAGTCTTCCCAATGGGAAGTGGCTCACCGAGTATTGGGTTTCTCCAAGTTGGAGATCTCTGCCCTTGCAGCTGAATGTCTTCCCGCTGACGACGTCGAGCCCTTTGTGGACGACGTAATTCAAACCCTGGAGTCTTTCGACTCCATATGTCATTCGCCGTGCACATACAGCATGTCCGACGTGCTCGCCAAACTACGGAAGCGGATTGGGCAGTCCGACTTGGAACCTCGCCCAGTGTGATGGGAACACCAATATGTCTTCGGTGTCTGTGTGTTTGTTTGTCCGTTGCTGTCGATTTCAATCTACCCGCCGTTGTAGTCTCCCTTACACAGTACTACGAAGTCTACATACCAACATCTCATTGTATCGTAGTCTTTGATTCAGTTATCAGCATTTCATCTCGGCACTTCTCAGCCTCTGTTTCCGTAGCTTCACCGTTGGCAGACTGCAATCCGTAAGCAGGAACCTTTGACCTGCGAAATCATGAGTATTCCTGACTTGAGATTGATGTGCACGACAGAAAAAGATATTCTATGTTAGCCGTCAACGGCCCACGGCCTTTTCCTTGAAATAATATGATGTGTCGACTTTGCGTTGTACTAAGGGTGGACCTGAGAGCACTCAACAGGAGTGAATAGCGAAAGGAGGATAAACATGAACTCGATCGGGCGGCGGTGGGCGGCGTGGGTGGAAGATCAACCATCGACTCTCTCTCTCCTGTTTGCGCATCCCTCGATCCTCAGAGTTATTGTACACCGTTTGGATGTCTATATGTGGGTAGCAGCGACGCTTGAAGACGATTGGCCAAAACTGCGAAGAGTAGACCCGATTCGTGCTGGCCGAGTATTGATCCAAGTATCCAGCCGTTAAGCAAAAAGGTCACTGATAATTTGTCGGAGTAGCTTGTAGATAGTCTGTTCTTGAGAAGGACAAGAGGATGTGGGTTGGGCCATCATTAACAACCGTGGGTTGGGTATTCAGATACTTTATAAGAATCAACACACGCCGTCGATACTCATAGACGGCCCGTTGTCCTTCGAAAGACTATGTCCGCAGATTGGTCTTGAGAGAGGTGTTATGTGTTTTCAGTCAGAGTGAGTGTAAGGCGATCTTGACCGAAGAAAGGAGTGAAGCGAGTCTGAACAGCAGTCGATCAATGTCGGCGGGGAAAGAATAACCTGAGATGCACGACCCATAACGCACTATTGCTCGGGCATTATCTCTCTTGTTAGACAGTCGTTAAACATCCAGCAGAAATCCTTCGCTTGAGGTATGGAGATGTTGGTACAGAATCGATTGGCCAGATCGATGCCATCATGCTGAGCGCAAAAGAGAATTGTTTTGGGTAGCTGGCAAGCGGATGAGCAAAATAAGGTTCGAAACAAGCCGGAAACCTACAAAACAGTTGAAGCTTTACAGAGCGAAGGGTTTCTGATAGTTTGTCGGAATAGTTTGTGGATAGACTGTTTTTGAGAAGGACAGGATGTAGTGGACCGTCATCAACACCGTGGGTTAGGTAGATGTAATTCAAGAACCAATACACGCCGTTCAGTACTCATAGACGATCCATGTCCATTTGTCCCTCGGAAGACTATATCTTCAGATTGCTCTAAAGTAAGCCATTCTGTATTTCAGGTCAGATCAAGCGTGAGGCCTTGAGGCCTGACCGTAATGGTGAAAAGGAGTGAAAGGAGGAAGCTGAGTCGGAGTCGATCCGTGGGCGCCGGCGGAGGATGATGCGGCCCAAGTACACGACTGCGCATGCTGAGCAAAACACGTCCTTCAGCGTGTACAATGTATGAAGTTATCGTCGCGAGAGGTGGTCACCTCTGTCAATCAGAATCTTAGGCATACAGTATCGGAGATTTCAATCTTGGTAATCGGTTTGTGTTTGCAGCGGTTTGCCATCGGGAATTCTTCTTGCCTCTGAGTCTTACTACCATCTCTCGCTCTTTGACTCCGCGACCGCCTTTCTTGAATCCTCTCTGTAAGTCGCTGCTTGCACCTTTTGAGTCTATTCGAGTCGAACCCTCCAACAGTTGTAATGGCAACTCCTACCTCGCAAGTCCCTTCCGTCTCCGACTTCTTACTGCGTCACCAAGCGAATCTCGTCGTGCGCTCTTGGACCAACGATTTGGCCAATAAAAGCGAGTACTTGACTTTTGATCAACGAGCGTCTCTTGCCGGTCGCAAGCCTATGAAGCGGCTCTCAGGTTTCGTTCGCCAGCCAAGACATGTTGTAAACGCTTATAGTCGTAATGTGAGGCGCGGTGAAGATGGACGAATTTTTCACGACGGTCGGCCTCTTCTCTGTAGCGATGACTTTGCCGCTGCACTCTTTGACCTCTCGCCAATTCCTTCCATACACAAGATGGTCGTCGAATCCAGGAATCGCTACGCTGGCCTTTCCCCGGCGCTTGTGGAGCTCTGGTTCAAACGTGTAGGAGAGTTAGTCATGTATCACACTACAGGCGTCGTTCCGGAAGGCGTTGAAGAAGGTGTCCTGGAACAAGACGGAGAATCTGGCGCGGAAGCTGTCGACCCTTCGTTACCGCTAGACGTCCTCGCCAACAGCTCTGTGGAGGACATACCTCTCGTTGCGGATGTGCCACACCCGTCTACAGAGTCAACTTGTACGACTCTCCCAGACTCTGACACTTCCGAGAATCGAGATCCTCATTCAAATATTCTAGTTGCCAGCACTCCTGTCGAGACCCCCGAAGAAGAAGCATGCGATGCACACCGCGCCTGCAATATCCTTTCCCCCGCTAGCAGTCCCGTTCACGTTGAAAACACTTCCGAGACTCCGGACATTCTCGCAGACACCGCAACCGTCGGCGCCTCGTCGGATTCGGGAGATATCAAGTCTAGTACGACGGACAACGCCGCTATCCAATCTCAACAGGAGACCAAGGACATCCTGACGCCTGCCGTTGATCCTACTTTACACACTGGAGTTGATTATTCTGCGGCCGCGGAA
Organism: Hymenopellis raphanipes; assembly: GCA_003314085.1. Lineage (NCBI taxonomy): Eukaryota > Fungi > Basidiomycota > Agaricomycetes > Agaricales > Physalacriaceae > Hymenopellis > Hymenopellis raphanipes. The sequence goes on from QLPD01000026.1 coordinate 13,230, forward strand.
AACGTTGGGGCTGGTCGGACGTTGCTGAGCAAGCGCGCACGAGACGTATCTGTCGTACAAGATGTGGGCAAGGAAGAGGCGGGAGGCAACGAGCTAGAGGAGGAAGTCGACCGTGCGGGCAAGCGCCTGCGCATTTTGGATGCTTCTTTGGAATCTGCTGTGGGTACCGTTTGAACGTTCGGACATCCTTCAAGTATTTGTGCATACTACGATTATTTACTATCACTTTATTAGGATTTGTACACTACGCCACTACAACTCGATTTGTACCATTCCAGTGTAATTTTAGCTCTACGATTCTCGATCTCGCCCCGTTCGTGTACGGCGGAGGCAGTGATCACCCGAACATTTCGAAGTTAACTATGTGTGACGCCACAGTGGCGTCGAAATGCGAGCCTTATGACGTGAACTGGCAACAATAGCACTGTGATCAATTCGGAAACGTACAATACACGCCAACATGAACATTTGAATACATGGAATGAATACATGGAATACACAATAGATATGACACAAATCAGGGCTCTCAGAAGACAGTGTGACAAAATAAAAGACATGTAACGATTCGGTTTGGAGCGCGCTATCACTCGTCACTGCGTGCCATCCTAATTCTGACGGGCAGCTGCGAGCCTTTCTCCCTCTCTGATTTCAACGTCGGTGTCATGAGGTTGGACGCCTCACGACAGAAATCATTCGCGATGCCTGGCTCAGCGTATTCGAATTCGAACTTGCCGACGAGCTCGACTAAGAAGGCATGTAACTCCAGAACGCTATGGAACCAATTTCACTAAGCCACGATGAGGTTAAGACTTGGAGGGAAACGCACGCAAATCGCCAGCCTATGCAAGAACGAGCACCTCCTACAAAAGTGAAACTAGCAACTAATGAGATACAAGTGCGAATTTAGCAGTGAGTTCTCACAGATTCCCATAAACGCCTAAGGAAACCGGGCTCTTCGGAGGATTTGCTCGCAGCCAACGATCAGGATTGAAGACATGGGCGTCGTCACCGAATATAGCCTTATTCCTAAATACACACACTTGGCGTCGGATCGAATAGTCAGAGGCAAAGAGCAATTGTCGTTACCTGTTATACGCTGCAACAGATGTAATGACCTTGGTGCCCTTCGCGATGGGTAGCTCAGTCAGGACTTCGCCCGTATCCGTGGTGATGGGGTCAAGCAGTGGAAGGACCTCGTCGCATGCAGCAACTCTGAACGTGTTATAAACGATGGGATGGAATCGAAGAGTCTCCTGCACAAGAGGATGCGTTAATAGACTCGTTTGTAGGCAATAGAGGCGACTCAACCTTGACAAAAGCTGTGAGATAGGGCATTTTATCAAAGTCAGAAGAAGTATAATCTGTCTTCCGCCCCATGGATCGTATCTCAGCGCGAAGGCGGTACTGAATTTCCGGTTGCTTGCACAGTTCATAAAAAGCGAAGGTGAGCGTGTTTGCCGTGGTCTCGTGGCCCGCCAAGATTATGGTACTGGAACAAAATGTCAAGCAAACGAGGCGGATTAAGAAGCTGACATACTTCATCTGTGCAACCAGTTCCTTCTCCTCTAATCTGGTCTTTGGGTTCTCCGAGTTGTTTGCTTTGACTAGGAAATCTCCAAATGAGGGACGGGCCGTTCAGAACAAGTATGAATTGCGAACCCAACAAAGACATAACGTCCCGCCGCCCCTTGTCTGCCAACAGAGCTGCCGTCTTCTCGTCGACCAACTTTTTCGAGACCGCGCTTGACACCTTGGAAGCCGCAAAAGAGGGAGAGAGCCGTCGGGGTGGCAAGTATTTCAGGAGAAATCGGACGACCCATGTCGGAATCTGATCTACGATGCCCAAAGACAGGATAGAGCCCTTGGTTGGACGGCCAAACATATTGAAGCTGCAAATCGTCAGGAACGTCCTTGCAGATGACGAACGAACACACATG
>QLPD01000030.1:0-23959 GCA_003314085.1 Hymenopellis raphanipes
GTTCATGTTGTCCTGGTTATCTCTTTTTTTACGACGACGACGACGGAGTCAGTGTCACAGTGTTTTATCTACTACCACTTTTTTTTGTTTACAGTACACATCGTTCCATTCATACAGCCTATTGCGTACTATGATGAGTTTCGCTTGGACAGCGCTTTGATCTCTCAGTCTGTGTTGTCTTTGAAGGTAATCTGGGTAAGTAAGCACACGATAAGATCTACGACACGGATGGCCTGCTTTGGTTATGGGGATGATGATATAGCTTTGGTGGAGATCTACCTCGCAATACTTTACTCATTGATCTTTCCCTGGTTTACTTCCCGAGCCCATGCTGTCAGTCGAAGATCATTTCCATACCCCACCCGTACGAGATCAATCAAGGTCTTTACTGGAAGGCATGTTGATATGCACGCGATGATTGATGCGAATGTATGCGTCGATGTCGTCCGTTTCTTGGGCTAGATTGAGCACGCGAAAAGTTGGACTAGAACGCGTTCTGCGATACCGGAATTCGACGTGTATAGGTGGCCGCCAGTCAATAGTGGTTGATAACTTGTTATGATGGCTATAATTTCTACAGGATTGAGATTGAACTTCGCAGATGGCCGTCGCGAAGTCTTCCTGTGGGCCGAGTACAGTTCTAGTATCTCGAAGAGGCGAACATGCAATCATGTTCTTTATTAAACAGGAAACAAAGCTCCCAGCGCACCGAGTGCAGCCTGGCATCAGAGGCGGAGTCTCGAGAGTAAAAGCGCGCAGTGTCACATCTAACAGTCTGGGATCGCAAGCAACACTATCTCCGTCTTCCTTCTCTAGCACTTACGCTAGTCGTTCGGAAGCTCACAAAGCTTTGGCTAAGTAGCTGCTTCTTGTTTACAGCACACATTCCTACAACATTATGACGAGTTTTGCTTAGAAAGCGCTTCAATCTCCTCCTCTTTTAGGCCGTTCAGCCTCTGAAGAAGGTAATCCACCTGATGATGGGTGGAGTGAGCATGTCATAGGAATTCAGCGGGAATGGCTTACCTCAACCTCCTTGGTTAGAGGAATGATATAGCTCTCATAGAGATCTACGACACCATCGACATCTATTTTACTGTTTCCATTTATCTTTCCGTCGTTGGCGGGTATTTGGGTACCGTCAGAAGCAAAATCTTGAGCGTACGTTGCAGCTTTCTTCGCTAGTCGCATCAACAGCCTGCGCTCTACCTCGGGCTTTGTAATGAGATCCTCTAGGGCTTGCCGATTGGGGTTTTGAATATGGGGTATGAAGGCAGCTGGGTTCTCGAGGAATTTAGATTCGGACACGAATTTGCCTGGGGGACGGGATGTGAATAAGCATGAAAGATGCATAAGAGGCCAGTTGACGTGCCGTAGTGTACTCGTTTGCTAATGGCTTGGAGTATTTCAATGTCTATTGTTGCCGCACTACCGTAATTGCCGTCATCCTCGAACTCGTCGTTGCCAACGATGCCGTTTGCACGCTTGGAGGATGCGAGAGCGATGGTGGCGCCGCGTGTTATTCTTGGGACGATGGAGGCCGTATAGAATACCAGAATGGAGGGATTGACGTTGACCGTATTGGGGTGTAGTAGTGCGGGGAAAGCCAGTGGGGGCAGGATAGGCTCTGGTAGATCGCTTGAAAAGGGGTATTCATCTGGACTGGTATAATTGTTAGAGCGATGTTCTGATTGAATCCTCCTCTGATATGCACCTTGTATATCTTCGAGCTTTTGCTGGACGTGAACCGAATTAAATCAGGTCAGGTGCTTCACCGAAGTACAGAAACAAGACAGACCATGGAAAGACTCGGTTTCTTTCAAGAACCATTCAAGCCAGCTCCCAGTGAAGCCAGCCTCCTGGAGCTCCTTAAACGCCCCGCGCTGGTAGATGCGAGGATTGTGTCCGAATTGGGCGCGTTCGATGAGTGAGAAGATGATTGTGTCCTCTAATCGAGTCAACACAGACCGGATCCGGTCCAGGGACAAAGGATTGCCAACGGTGAGATTGGACTGCATCCTTACACTGTTGTGGCGCGTGAGCAAGGTACTTGATGGGAACTGTGAGTACGTACGATTCGATAAAGGCCAGGTGGGAAGACGTCTTGAAAGCTTTGGTAATAGATTCACTCGAATTTTGTTTGCCCGCTGGTAGTCGGTGGTTGGGACCAAGCGGAAAGTAACTAATTTGTACTCGTCATGAGATTCCGAAGCAGATGGGATCCGAGGACGGACGGACGAGCGGATCCGTATCTCGGCCGAGTTAATCCTCCACGTGTTTGTAACTTGACTTCAACGTCCATGTCCTCCACACCTCGGTAAATGCGATGTGCAGTCTCCTATTGACAGAAGGCTGAAAAGAACCATAGAACATCGCTCAGTCATTTGGTTTCCGATGTTCTCCTGTCCACCGTCATCTGTTACAGGTTCTCCAGGTTCTAACTCCTCAAAACTCGCCTCCTACATCTTTTCATCAACAAACTCAATCTTGTCTTGTTGACCTCGCATTCCATTTCCCAGACGACGCGCTCACCGACGCGTCAATCAAACACACATCATTCTCAGTAAATCCGAGATGGATCGTAAACCCCACCCTCACCAGATGAAGTTGCCCCTTTGGGATACTCTGCTCAAGTTCTCATGGTGGATCTAAAGATATTGTCCTTGTCGCCGTGGAATTCTCAACCACTCGGACGCCCAAAATAATAAGTCATATTTCATCAAGGGTATGGAAATGTTCAAATCAGCGTCAATGACCGTGCATTCAACAGAACAAATAGATCATATCCACCCTGCTGGAGGATACTGCTTGGAATGAATTGGACTCGGTGGTAATGGCATCTCTTGGACAGGACTGGTCTCCAGGTCCTCCTTCTCGTCCGTCGGCGATGGTGACGGCGCTACAACAAACGGGGTAATGCCGTGTCGTGCAAACATGGCGAGATCCAGAGTACGCCGGGGCTTGAATGCAGGGAGGTCCTTTGTCGGCGGGAAAACGCGCTGCGTCCCAAGGAGCAGAATAACATTGACGACACCTTGGATGTTGTAGATGACATCCGTTCCGAGGACTGCCCAGGCCGGTACGTTTACACTGAGCCGAGCGAGCGAAATGGGTACTATGAGGAGCGAATACGCGACTGGGTACCACACCATCTGGTGCACTACCCGAATCATCGACGTGTCAATGTAATCGCGTAGGAGGGATAGCCTCCAGCTCTCCCCCTTTGGCACGAAGCGCAAACGCATACGTCTCCAACCGCTTTTCGGCAAGCCTGGTTTTGTAGGCACGACGATAAGATTACCCCGAACCCGCAAAAGAATCCCAGTGTACAGAAAGAAAGAGAATAGTGCTGCGACATACTCGATGAAGTATTCGAGAAATCGCTGCTCAGTGGGATACGCAGGTGTGATCCAGCACCTTATTACACCATTAGATTACTCATTGCAGCGTCTCAGAAGACTCACCAGCTTCCAGAGACACCAAAGTATGGCGCCTCTTTCTGCAGCACTGCTGGTCCTACGAGGACGATAGAGAACAGGAACGCCCATCCTGCTATTAACATACCCAGGAATCCGACGCGACGCGACGTCCATCTCAAGAACAGGATATTAAAGAGATGCATAGCAATGGACAGTGACCACACCGCGTTCCCAACATTCCCAAGCTGTTTGATCGCGGCCTGCGCGACGCATACATTTGTCTGGTGTACGCCATGTGTGCGGAGCCACTCCGCATTCATGACCGTCCCTGCTGCCTGAAAAACGTTGGACACGAGCAGCGAGACAAAGTATCCAAGAATGTGGGTGCGCTTGTACAGTTTGGTCCGGGGTAGAATCACGGTGAGCGCGCATAGGGCGCAGCATAAGGACGCGGCACCGGCGATGGTGATGCAGACAACGCCGTTCCACTCGTCTTGTGGGTAGCGGTGTGCGCCAGTAATTGGCCCGGACGGTGTGACCTCGATGGCCGGCATCGGGTGGGCAACATAGCACTGTCGTTGCAGCTACTTATTTATGCCATTACCGCCTCGGTGGTGCGTGGTATTCGTGTATTAAACATAGCCGCGCCCAGGAACCTCTCGTCACCTATCTACGCCCATAGCAGTGACGCGTGGCAGGGTTTTAAATGGGCGGGTTTTGTTCCTCGCCAAATCTTCTCACGTTGAGGATTGAATGGGCGTGGACAAGCATCACGGTCGGCGTCGGACAAAGGCGGATGGGCGATGGTCTCCGATATCTTCTTGTCAGGCTATGGAGACGGTATCTCAGCATACAATCACAGGTCAGTGATTGGGTTCGCGCCATCAGCCCCGATGCGTGAATCACTTGTTCGTGTTGTCTCATCATGTCTGCAGAGTTACACCTGGATGGATGTGCCTGGATTATATATTGAAGGTTCACCGCATTGCATGATATATGCTGTTCATTGCTATCGAGCATTTCTTGGACAACTTAAAGTGCCGCCATCGTACCTTCACGTCGTCAGACTACCCGGGCGCGTTCTCAAGATACAAGTGAGAATTTTGATCTAAATCGCTGGGTATGTCGAGCGCTCTGAGGCTTTAAACCTGAGTTCCTGTTACCGAACTACCTTGGCGGTAAGAAATTTTGTTCAATCAAACGATGGTGATAAATTCAATGAACGTGCTTCAAAATAGAAAGGCTTTCCTGTTCGCCGAGTTGATCCTACGCATTTCCCACCACGAACGGCTCTCCTTCTACTCCAACGAGTGCCGGTTTGGGGCGAGCTGGAATCGTTCCGAATCCCGTGGTTTGTCCGCGCCGCTTCCGCCAAGACTGTACGATATCGATGAATAGACCTATGACGATGCACATGGGAACATTTCAATTCGATGGGAAGGGCTATAAATTGGGATCATTCAGAGTCTCAGATCTTAACTCTCGCAATCATGGCACCAGTAGCAGTTGCACCAAACGTTGAACAAAAGCCTGCTTACCTTTCTATGAAGGAGGGTGTCTCTGAGAACTACGATGGCACCTACCGTTTTGCGCCTATTGAAGAGGCGCAGGTGTCGAGGGCGATGATCAAGCGGTAACTAATATCGTCGTTGCAGAATGTTCAAGTACTTATGGTTTTCATTCACAGATACTTTGAGACCATGTACGACCGAGCGATCTCCGATGTTGTCATTGTCGGCGCCGGGAGTGCAGGTCTTTCCTGCGCCTACCATCTGGCTACCAGTCGGCCTGATCTCAAAATCACGATTATTGAGGCTAACGTTGCTCCTGGCGGCGGAGCATGGCTTGGTGGGCAACTCATGTCTCCCATGGTATGTCTACTCAGAAGAAGCCCCGTTTCCGCATCTCATACTTCCCAGGTGATCCGTAAACCTGCTGACGCATTCCTGCGTGAGCTTGATGTTCCATACGAAGACGAAGGCCCATTCGTGGTCGTTAAACACGCCGCGTTGTTCACATCGACGCTTCTTTCCCGTGTTCTCCGCCTTCCCAACGTTGTCATGATGAATGCCACCGCCGTTGAGGATCTTATCATTCACGAAGACTTCCGCGGCGACCAGCGCGTCGCGGGTGTCGTGACCAACTGGACTCTCGTTGCTCTCAACCACGACACGCAGTCTTGCATGGACCCCAACACCATCACGGCGCCAGTCGTAGTGTCGGCCACGGGCCATGACGGCCCCATGGGTGCGTTCTCTGCCAAGAGGCTCGTCAGTGCTGGGCTCCTCAAGGAGCTGGGTAATATGCGCGGCTTGGACATGAACCGCGCCGAACCCGCCATCGTCAACAACACGCGCGAGGTAGTACCTGGGCTTATCATGACAGGTGAATTGTCCAAGCTCGTTCTTTTGAATACTCACACTGATCACGCTCGATATAAACTAGGTATGGAGTTGTCGGAGCACGACGGATCTAACCGAATGGGCCCAACCTTTGGTGCCATGATTGGAAGTGGGATCAAAGCTGCTAAAGAGGCGATCCGCTCTTACGACGCGGCGATAATCGAGGGTGGAAAGGTCGTGGGATAGGCCAAAAGACGAAACGAATAAATGTTGTACATTACTTGTAATTGTATCCTACACGAATGAACGCCTGCTTCAGATCTTGTTCAGACCTCTGGATAGTGTGCAGGCCGACCAATTGAACCAATTGTATCAGTAAACTTCTGTCGAGAACTCAGGATTCGGTATTCAATAAACATCCAGTGAGAACAGATCTGATGGTGTTTTTGGAATCCATCGTTGGACATCAAGACATGTATCGGTGAGGAGTAATAATCGTGAGGTATGCGTCGTCTTCGAGATGTTCATCTAGATCTGCGAATGTACATCGTTCGTCGTCGTCACGGTCATTCAGAATCTCAGAGGTGCCATGGTGTCCGGGGATGTCATCGGGAGAGCGAGCATTTAGTCATGAAGGAAGTCAATGCCAAAATACCGAATTTCTGGATCACACAGCAATCGCAATGTTTCTTTGAAGCTCCAGTTGTGCGCGATGGGAGTTCTAATATGTACGGCACTATATTTTGAGTTGACTATCCACGGCGCCCCCTTTTACTTGACTACTCTCTATTAAATTTGAATGTTGTCTCCTAAAGGTGGGCAAGAGTCGCCTCAGAGACCGTCAAGTCCTTCTCCAATTCGTTCACCAAGCCGAGGACCTACCGCCATGTCAGAGCCCATCGAACCATAGTAGATGTAGAACAGACTCACGTCTCGTGCACAACCAAAGGATAACGTGAAGCCACTACCGCCATGGCCGTACGAGTGTATGATGTTGCTGCTATGCTTTCTGGTCTCTCGCTCGACACGGACATTGGTGCCCCGGAACGGTCGCAGGCCCTGAACGAGAGGAGCGTCGGGATCATACTCGGCGTTCTCCAGGCCTGGCACAAAGTTGTTGCACCGTGCGCGCATCCTTTGAATCTCCGGACTGTCCATCTTTAAGTCGAGGTTGTGCTCGTGAGGCTGGACGAGTCCTAATACAGCCTTTGATCAGAAGAATGTTACACTGAAAGTAAACTAATCTTACCGCCAAGAATGAGAATGTTATCGTTTCGAGGAACAATAAAGACGATATCTTCATCCTCTCCCCGCGTATTGTCATGAGTGACAACAAGCGCTTCCGTCACCTTGGGGAAGATCTTGCCATCATTCACTACTCGCACAAGGGCGCCACGAAGCGGATAGACAGACTCGTCGCCAGCCAGATCATGCGATCCCAGACCAGTAGCGTTCACAAGGATATCAGCGTTGTACTCGGAGAGCAGTTGTTCTTCCTGGAATAAGAGGTCCCCCTCCACCTTTCGTGTGAACAATTCAGCACCCTTGCAGGTGACGACAAACTGAAGCCAGCGCATATACGCATCAGTGTCAATCATTGGCGACATATGCTGGTAGGAGTCGACGACGCCGGCCTTCTTGTTGACTTGGTGGCGATTGATGAGTGTTGGGTCGCGTTTGACGCCCTTGATCTTCACATAACAAAGTCAAGAGGTGAGGAAAGTGCCTGTCGAGCGAGACTTACCTCTGGAGACATCGCTTGAATTTCATTCCATTTGTCCAATTGACCGACATCGGCCATTTCTTCTAGTTTCTCGACAAAGAAAAAGTTGGCCATGCCCATTCGTACGCCATGGTCGAAGGCTTTCAAGTTTCCGACGGGCGGCATCCATTCCTGGAGCTTGTCGAAGATGTGGTACGAAGTCATGCACCAGTTTTTGGATTTTTCCAGTGAAATGACCTAAAGAATGTATTAGGTTGAGGCCGTTTCATAACGCATAATGAACGTACATCAGTGTGTTTCCCGCAAACGGCGGGCGGCCACTCCCATCTTTGGAGATGTTGTTAGAAACGGTCGAGAAATGGTATTGGAATGCACATACAGAGCACCAGCAATTTGAGACGCGATGCGGTCCTTTGGGTCCGCCCAACGGTCAGAGACAATGGTTACTTGGTATCCAGCATCGAGAAGCGTCCAGGCAGTCTACAGGTTGTCAGAAAACGAAGATAGAATTCGCGAAAAGACCTACAGTAAAGCCAGTGACCCCGCCACCGACAACTAGAACACGCTTGTTCCTGGGGGTTGCCGGGGATTGACCTCGCTCAAGAACGAGTTCGTTGCCAGCTTGGGAGAGGTGGAAGTTGGGGGTGTATGCGAAGGACATGATTGTTGAAAAGGCTGATGATGAGTCTCCCTCTCGTTTATTGAGCCTCTTATACGCGTTCAAGACAAGAGTCGTATAAGGTATTTCGTCTAGACTTTCGGAGTGTCTGTCATGACCATTCCGCAACAAAGATCAAAGATGGGGATACCAACGTCTATCATGGAGTCCAAGATGGTGCAAGAGTCTTGATTTGAAGGCCCGAAAGAAACCTGGAACGGGTCGGTGTCAATAACTCGCCAAGTGCAGTGGTGAGATCTGAAGGCGCCCCCGTCACTAGGCAGCCTTTCCACTTTGAACGCGTCCTTTTTCGAGGTCGCGAAAATTGATGGGTGGCGTGTAACAAAGTCCGAGATGTAGCTTGGGTTGCGGTCAGTCCAGACCAAAGGCCGATGGCAAGTGGAAGTCATGTGGACTGGGAACGCATCATAACCTTGCCATCCTAGAAGTCAAATGTTTATGTAGTCTTCGGTATTCCTTCTGAGTAAACGTAGTAGGACACAAATTTGACGTAGTACGCATTTGAGTCTCCTTGGTATTCGTTTTTTCAGGCCATTGGTTTCAAGAGACATCAGTATCAAGTCTTCGCCGTTGCGGGCACTCCAGCAGGAGACAAGAATCTCAACTGTCGCAAGATTGCTGATGAACGTCGGAAGCAAAACACGTCTCGACCCTTGCCATCAATCGGACCGCTACTTGCCGCACGTTCTGACTTGATTGCTTACCATCATCTCGATTCTCTGTACTGCTCAGTTTTCTCTCCACTAGCGCAATGTTTTAGCAAGTGCCAGACCGCTGCAAGAAGGTGGCGCACTTCTCATTTCGGAATCATATTCCAGGCATTTTGCCCACTTCGACGGAATGGATATTCTGCTTTCGTTTTTCATTCCCCTCGTCGTGCTCTTCGTCCTATTCCGCGTCTGGCCCTTATTCCCAGGGTTTTCTAGTGAAATCATGCGGGTGCGCGCCTGGCAATGGTACCGTCGCCGACCCCATTCACCGTCTTTAGAAGATACCCTTTCCTCCTTCACCTCTGCCCATTTCACGCGTCTTTCACTACCGCAAATCTTCTCCCTCGAATCTTCCTTCAATACGCTGTCTAGGCAGCAGAAAAGGATACTTAGTGACGCGGGATACGAGGATAAACTGCGGAGAGGACGTGAATGCGTGAGCGCGAACGCACGGGTCGTGGGTGAAGTGGGCGACATTGTGAGACAACAACTTGGGTCGTCTGTTGGTGCTTGGGGTGACGGGAGCAAAGACGATATTTCACAACTACGAGAAGTCCTTCGGCATTATGTCCGGGATTGGTCGGCGGATGGCGCAAAGGAACGCGACACTATCTTCAGGCCGATCTTGAGCGTGCTCAAGCTGCTGCAGGAGGGAAAAGGAGAGTGTGCGAAACAGCCACATGTTCTCGTTCCTGGTGCTGGTTTGGCGCGTTTGGCATACGAAGTTGCCAGGATGGACGAGTGGGACGTGACAGCTGTTGAACGGTCCCCATACATGAACATTGCCAGACGAGCTCTTCTACCCTCTTCGCCAGCTGTTCGCCCTCTTAAATTGAACCAATTTAAAATCCACCCCTTCTCCTGGTGGTGGTCACACCAACGTTCTTCTACGAACCTCTTCCGCCCGGTTTCATTTCCTGACGTTGTTCCAAACAGTCCCAATCTCAGGATAATTGAAGGCGACTTTCTTGAGCTCAGCCCTCAATCTGCTTTGCATAGTGAAACCCCATCACCACCAGCTTCAGTTCTTGATGTTGCTCTTCCGCGCAGGGGAGACGTAGGCTATGACTACGTCGTAACCCTCTTCTTCATCGACGCGTTACCGAACCCTGTCCGCACTCTTGCTCATATTTACTCCCTCCTTGCCTCCGGTGGTGTCTGGATCAACTTGGGACCCCTACTATATGGCACTGGTGGTCACGAGCGCGTGGAACTGAGCTTAGATGAGGTCTTGGCGGTTGCTGAGAGTCTCGGGTTCAAGTTTGACGACATGCGACAGTATGGTTTTCAGGCTGAAAGAGACGACGACGAGCCAGGGAAGCAGAACACCAGTACAGTCAAGTGCGAATATACGTGCGACGACAGGGCGATGATGAGGTGGGTATATGAAGCTGAGATGTGGGTCGCTAGGAAAGCATGAGTACTCCTCATCCGCGTCGCACACCACCATACTCGTTGCTTCATGGAACCTTTCATTTTTACAACTGACTAAGCATCTTAGAAAATGTTCAATCCCCACCATCGATAGTTAGAGTTTGGCCATGAACTTCAATGAGTATGCCAATTACCGACAACCAGATCTCGACAAACCAGTCATGAACGTTTGAACTTCGAATCCTGTGACGAGAACCCGCAGCACAGCCACGTCCGGAAATTAAATCATTGTCACCCGCCGGCACTCAAGATAAGATTCCTAGTTGAAGACAGTCAACATCGAACAACGATGTACCATTCTAATTGTAGCGCGCATGGTGACGGACGGAAGCCATGCGATAAATAATGGCAAGATCCGCCGGATTACCGCATCCCCTGACAAAGATTTTTTCTCCATGACTCCCGTCTTTTATGTTCTCCACCAAAAACCTTACTACTTGGCCGAATTCCGGTGTTCAGAGGTAATTGTAACTCATCATATGTTTCCAGGACCGTTCCCTTACCCCCCGTCTAGACCTATATACTAGACCGAGAGATTACTCATTCTCTCTGAATTGCGCCATCATCTTAAAAACCATCGATAAGCGTCTTCCTCCCAATCATGGCAACCCCCATCCTCCCCGCCGACCATTTCCTCTCCCAAGGTCGCTTAGATGTCTTGGTAAGCCATGGCGGGGCCGTGGATACCACCACCCTCGCCGCAGCCGATTTCGATGTGGACAATAGAACCGGTTTTATGCCTCCCCATGCCCCACCTGCACGTCTCCCACAACGGTGGGACGTCTGGGAACATGTTCTTGAGAAGGCACAAGTATACAGAGTACGGCTCGGAAGTACCCCGGATCTTCGGGACGAAGAGAAAGTAGTTTCGGAGAAGTGGAGGGAGAGCGTCAGGACGGTCGGTCAATTTACATCTCGGTTAGACTCGGTGAACTGATGCGACATCTAGCTCCCCGTGCTTCCCGTAGACGACCTCACCAAGTCCGAGGTAATACTTCGACGAGCTCATCACGTTCTAGCATGGATAATGCACTTTTATATTCACTCCCTCCCGCCCGACACGCCCATAGTTATACCCCGTTCCCTCACGATTCCCCTCCTTCAAGTCTCTCACCATCTCCAGCTCCCTCCCGTTCTCACTTACTCTGACGACGTGTTGTACAACTGGGAGCTCCCCTCCTCACAGTCATTCCCCACAATCGATAATCTGAAATGCCAGACAACGTTTACTGGTACTCGCGATGAAGAGGAATTCTATTTGACCTCTTCAAGAATGGAGTTGCGAGGCGTTGAGGCTCTAGAGCTCATGCGTGAAACTATGGATGAAGCGTTCGTCGGGGACGACATTGCTGTGCGCCGTATCACAGAATACCTTCACCGTATGGCCACAGTCATCGACGAACTCAAGGAGCTACTGATGCGGGTCCGCGATGGCTGTGAACCCAGTGTCTTCTACGACCAAGTTCGGCCGTGGTTTAAAGGTGTAGACTCCTCGCCCGATGGCAAGAAGTGGGAGTTCGAAGGCTTGGACGACGAGGAGTTGACCGGTCGAGGGATCCAGTACCCGACGGAGTTATCCGGTCCAAGTGCTGGCCAAAGCGCTTTGGTTCACGCTCTGGACATCTTCCTGGGCGTGTCGCAGTACTCTCACGCATCGTCCATCACTGGCTCAGAAGAGAAGAAGAAATCCTTCCTAGAACGCATGCAGGTCTATATGCCGCGCCACCATCGCAACTTCCTTAACCATCTCTCGAACAACCCACGCCCTCTTAGGGAGATGGTCAAGATGCATGGAGACGCCAAGCTGTCCGAGGGATATAATGCTGCCGTTGGCGCGCTCAAGGCGTTTAGAGACTCCCATATAATCATTGTGACGATGTATATAATTATTCCGGCAAAGAAGGGCAAGATGGAAGTGGGTAGAGGTGAGGGAGTAGAGGCTCCGTTGAAGGGCACAGGTGGAACTGATTTGGCCAAGTTCTTGAAGGACGTTAGGAACAGCACTCGAGATGCTTTGTTGCAGTAAATTATTTTCTAATTCACCCCTCCTGCCAAAAACAAGATTGTATATCCTGTGGAACATGTGCATGAACATCTACCGGTTTGTTAACTTCGAGCACAGCGAATGCTTCAGCGTGGATGACTGACGCAGTAAATTGATGGCAATCGACGGCTTGCTTCGCACTATCATCCATCTGCATCATGCTGCCGATACACTCATCACCGAAAGAAACTCTGGTACTCCCAAAACCGAGCGGAGAATGTAATGCTGCCTAACGGCTTGATGCAGACGTGTACCTCCGTAAGTCGACAGTTCCGTTGTTTCGCGTTTCTTGGAAAGATCTGAAAATTGACAGACAACGGACTGAAAGCGCAAGGTCATGCATGCTTTGACTGACAAAACGGACGTCTCCTGACCAGAATTGAATATCCGGACCAGTCTGGACTCGCCGCTACCGCAGATGCACTTCGGAACTTGTAATGTCGCCATCCATCATTTATCGCAGCCTCCAAAGGGAATGGTAGTACACGCTGCAGTGAAGCTTCCGTCCAATATGGCACTTATGAGATGTATGCTCTGGAATAATAAGCCTACGGGGCCTCCAGAAAAGAGTCGATTCTTTATGGCAACCGACTACTCTTGCCTCCACATTTCGCGTCTTCATCAACGATTGTTGTTGATGTGCTTGCCCGACATCAATGTCCGAAAGTCCAGACGAAATACCTTATACGACTCTTGTCTTGAACGCGTATAAAAGGCTCAATAAACGACAGGGAGACTCATCATCAGCCTTTTCAACAATCATGTCTTTCGCATACACTCCCAACTTCCATCTCACCCAGGCTGGCAACGAGCTCGTTCTTGAGCGAGGACAATCCCCGGCAACTCCGAAGAACAAGCGTGTTCTAGTCGTCGGTGGCGGAGTCACTGGCTTTACCGTAGGGGTGATTTTGCGAATTTTGTCTTCGTTTTCTGACGACTTTCAGACTGCTTGGACACTCTTGGATGCCGGATACCAAGTAACCATTGTCTCTGACCGTTGGGCGGACCCAAAGGACCGCATCGCGTCTCAAATTGCTGGTGCTCTGTATGTGCATTCCAATACCATTTCTCAAGCTTTTCTAACAATATCTCTAAAGATGGGAGTGGCCGCCCGCCGTTTGCGGGAAACACACTGATGTATGTTCATTATACGTTAGCAAAGGGCTTCAGCCTAATACATTCTTTAGGTCATTTCACTGGAAAAATCCAAAAACTGGTGCATGACTTCGTACCACATCTTCGACAAGCTCCAGGAATGGATGCCACCAGTTGGAAACTTGAAAGCCTTCGACCATGGCGTACGTATGGGCATGGCCAACTTTTTCTTCGTCGAGAAGCTAGAAGAAATGGCCGATGTCGGTCAATTGGACAAATGGAACGAAATTCAAGCAATGTCTCCAGAGGTAAGTCTCACCCGACAGGCACTTCTATCATCACTTGACATTGTTGCGTGTAGATCAAGGGCGTCAAACGCGACCCAACACTCATCAATCGCCACCAAGTCAACAAGAAGGCCGGCGTTGTCGACTCTTACCAGCATATGTCACCAATGATTGACACTGATGCATATATGCGCTGGCTTCAGTTTGTCGTAACCTGCAAGGGTGCTGAATTATACACCCGAAAGGTGGAAGGCGACCTCTTATTCCAGGAAGAACAACTGCTCTCCGAGTACAACGCTGATATCCTTGTCAACGCCACTGGTCTGGGATCGCATGATCTGGCTGGCGATGAATCTGTCTATCCGCTTCGTGGCGCCCTTGTACGGGTAGTGAACGATGGCAAGATCTTCCCCAAAGTGACGGAAGCGCTTGTTGTCACTCATGACAATACGCGAGGAGAGGACGAAGATATTGTTTTCATTGTTCCCCGAAATGACAACATTCTCATTCTTGGCGGTAAGCATACATAGTTTACTTGCAGTGTAACTTTTTCTGATTAAAGCTTGTCCCTAGGACTTGTCCAACCACATGAGCACAACCTTGACTTGAAGATGGACAGTCCAGAAATTCAAAGGATGCGCGCACGGTGCAACAACTTTGTACAGGCATCCACCGGTCCGATGAACGCCGAACTTAGTTTCCATAATCTACCAAGAATTTCCACACTTTCCACCTACTATTTGGACTCGGAAACCTTTATATATGCCATTAGAATGTCCATGAATATTTTCATGATTTTTAGTGGCTAACCGACTTCATAAAATGAAATTCTTTGGTGTTCAAAGGACCAAAGTGCTTACACATGGTTCCCACGGCCCAATTCGGACACACATATCACACGCAATATAGATTCTTGTGCTCCCAACCGTATATACATTTCATTTTATGAACTAAAAGATCATTTGAGTGTACAGAAAGTAAGAGGAAAGGCAGGGAATTAGGAAGATCCAAGGTGTTCAAAGGACCGGTGGTGTTTAAAGGACCGGTGGATGCCTGTACCAGGGCTCGAGAACGCCGAGTATGATCCCGAGGCGCCTCTCGTTCAGGGCCTGCGACCGTTCCGGGGCACCAATGTCCGTGTCGAGCGAGAGACAAGGAGGACTAGCAGCAGAATCATACACTCGTACGGGCATGGCGGGAGTGGCTTCACGTTATCCTTTGGTTGTGCACGAGACGTGAGTCTGTTCTACGTCTACTGTGGCTCGATGGCCTCTGACATGATGTTGATAGGTCCTTGGCTTGGTGAACGCATTAGAGAGGGACTTGACGCTATCTGAGGCGACTCATGCCCACCTTTAGGAACTCTTGTAATAATTTTATTTCGGTGCATCTACAGTAGTATATCCATCGTGTAACGCAATCAAAAATTAAAATACAACCTCTGCTATTCCCGCTACCTCCTGGTAGTGGGTCCCTAGATAGCCGCTAGTGGCTTCACTTTCTCTGCCAAAAAATTTGAAACCAATTCAGTAGAGCTCAGGGGCTTCTGACTCTGCACCGCCACGTTACGTCACCTTACGTACAACTTCCATGTTTTTTCCACGCGAGCGAAGCATAGCCACATCTTTGTGTGCGCGCCTCTTCTTGACACGCGGTACGAATGGCTTCAAGCGTCTCTTCAACTCGCAATGCCATGTCGGATGCTCATGTGCTGCCGTGGCTGGTGATTTTCTTGCTGCTTTGGGCACGCCGGTCTCCACCTTGCGTGGCGTTGTTGCTCACGCGCAGGGTCTTCAACCCGCAATGCGATGTTGGCTGCTCACATTTATCGGTCTTCCTTTTCTCGTGTTTTAAGTGCATTGCGCCCCGCCCGCATCTTTGACCAGACCCTGGCACGATGGGGCGCGAGCTCTTTGGCCCTTTCAAGTACTCAAAAAGTATCGACAGACGCACATACGACGTGTTCATGATACGCGTTTCTTTTGGGCACACATTTACTAACCATGACATTTCTACAGATGACCTTAACCAAACCGGAGCCATCGTCGTCGTCGTCGAACGATGGAAGCTAGCGATTTATCGAATGGACACGCTCTTCAGCGGTCAGCCCCTTGAAAAATATGGATGATCAACCACGCTTATCTCCTCTATTTTGGCTCCGATGCCTATATGAAGAGCTGTTAACATTGATGAGGACCTCAAAGCTTCCATCTAGACCTCCTCGCCCCTCATGGTTGCCTCCCATGTTCACCGCATCACCCTTCTGTGCCTCATGTCGTACACGGCTCACGAGTTCTGGATAGCGCCGTCCTCAGTAGAATATTCACCTTCTTTATGCTGGGAAAGATCCTCTTTGACCGAGGCGAGTTCTGCCGAGGTACTAGAAGGGGAAGGTTAGCATTATGATTATCCTTTTAGAGCTGTCCGGCTATGATTCTAAAGTACTTACTAGAACCGTGGATTGCCACAAAACGCCAACTCTTGGGATATCGCGGCTATTGTAGACGACGTCCGGGAGCACATAAACGAGATCCTAAATAAGACGAAACCCTACGTCGTCCCAAAGGACACGAGCATCGTACACGCACTCATCACAGAACTCGCTCGTTACGCACATCTCCTTGAGACTAAACTAGCCGCATTCGAATCCGCTCCATCAGGCTCTCAAAGTCTTTCCAGTTCCCCAAATCCCAATTCCAATACCGACGACGACGATGATGATGATGGTGTGCGTCTGATGGAAGCCCCCATGAGCCGGCTGACCATCTCCGAGGACAGCTCCCAGTTTTGCGCGAGCAGCGACGCCAAGTTTATTGCCGTCGCCAAAGACCTTAAAAAGCAGATCGCCCCTACTCACTTTACGCGCCGCCCCGAGCTCTGGTACCCCCATGAGTGGCAGTACCTCCCCAAGCCCGAGAAAAAGCCTCTCGAGTTCCCACCACAAGAACTCGTTGATGATCTAGTGACTGTCTTTCTGAATATGGTGAATCAGCACTTTTGTTTACTCATGGTCCGACAGTGCTCCGCCAGATAGCAGCGGGTGTTCATTATGAATCGCACTCTTTTGGGTCTGTCGTGCTGGCGGTGTGTGCTGTGGCAGCACGTCATTCCGCCGACCCGCGCGTAGGTGAGGGACAACATGTGGGGTGGGAGTGGTATAAGCAGCTGAAAGCTGTCGGGCCTGGGGAGCCTACTTCGCCGGAGACGTCGCTCTGGGATTTGCAGCTGTTTCCGCTGATGGTTCTCTACGCGTATGGGTTGATGATGATTGACCAGTGTTGGTTGCTGACGGGGATGGGTATTAAGATGGTGCAGATGATGTATCTTCATAGGCTGAAGAGGAAGAAGGGTGTTATATGGACTGCAAATGATGAGCTGTTGAAGAGAGCATGGTGGGCGCTGATGATGCTCGATGTGTATGCGACTACTATGTCTGGGCGGATTAGAATGACGAACCCTGATCAGTGGGTTACTCTACTCCATCTACTCGAACCTAACCTTTTCTTTCTTGATAGGTTCGACACCGAATATCCCATCGAGATCGACGACGAATACTGGCCTGGCGAAATCTTGGCCGATCCCTCAACGCCCTGGACTCAACCGCCAGACGTCCCATCCCGGGTCACTGGGTGGATACTCCACCTCAAACTCCTCGACATATCCACCTTCTCCCAGAGGACCATTTACTGCATCCGCCGCTCCCGCTTCTGGGACGCCATCTTCACATCCGAATGGGACCAAAACGTCGCCGTCGAACTAGACTCGGCGCTCAACCGATGGCTTGACGCCCTCCGGACTACCTGTGCTGGAACCCTCACGCGCCGAACGAGACGTCCGCGCTCCTCTACACCATGTATTACTGGGTGCAGATCGAGATACACCGCCCGTTTTTGAGGGTGAAGAACGAGTACTGCGATTTGCGCGACGGCAGCACGGTCATGTGCGCATGTCGTGCATGTGTATGATAAAGCGTTTGGGACGCTGCCTATGTATTCGATGTGTTCGGCGATTTTGCATTCGTCAATTATCTTGCTGTTGAATGCGAGGAATGGGCTTGCTCAGCCGAGGGATATGGAGGATGCGAAGCTGTCGATGCTCGCGCTTGCTAGACATGAGGATCGATTTCAGGTCCCTGGGAGATACCAGTATGTGTTTCTTTAGTTATCGCGGGATTTATGATGTTTATTCCGCCTATTAGTGATGTCTTGCAAGAGTTGCTCGAAATATTGCAAGTACCTGCCGAGGTGGTTGACTCGAGGAAGCGGAAGGAGAGGGATGATGACGACGGCGAGTATGAACGGACGGCCGACTTTTATGGTGTGGATCTGGTGTCATAGATCTCTTCGTTCACAGGCAACCACGACATGATTTTGTCTGATTACATTCTTCAGTGCCCGTCTTCTTTTAGACAGCGTCTTCGGTGTGTCCGCTGTTTCCCATGTTTTTGCCGAATTTCACGCAGCCTGTATGTCCTCATCGTACCTCGTGGCTATGATCTCTATGAACCTTTTCAGGTATATCACCTCGACGATGAGACATTTCCGAGTATCTTTTGCTGTGGCGGTGCACACACTTTATCCTGACTGAAGGTGGGGAAGGGATGGAGTCTGGAGACGAGACAATGCGAGCGAGCAACGGCGGCGAAGCCGCCGGCGGTCGGCGAGCTTTGTTGATGGCTGGTTCCTCAGAATCCCAGCCCCCAACGCGCGCGCGCAAGCCTAGGCAGCCCTCCGGTTGCTGCTTCTGGTCTGAAAATCACACAATCAAAGCAGAGTAAAACAATGTATAGCACTGATAACATGATACAAAGGTATCAAGAGTAACAGAATGTCCAGCAGTAATATAGGAAAGGACAATGACTCAAAGGTCTGCTGGATTCGGTCAGTGCAAAAAATAATATTGGGAATTGTCGACTCACCAGTGGTCGAACTTCTGTCGCAGTCTACGACAATATGTACCGACAGTGCTGTCGTACCGATCCTCGTTGCTGCCGCCACGCTCGGGTTGGTTGTCATCATCATCGTGCTTTGCCGTTGTCGTCATGCTCATAAGTTCGGTTTCGTGGTCTTCGTTCTTGGAGCTGTCTTCTCAACATCATGCTGGTCTGTCAGTGCCTTCATACTCATCCTGGTTGGTAATTGATTTGTATAAACAAAAAAATCACTGCGTAAAACTATCAGCCCATGAAAGCACAGATAAGAGGCAACGAACTCAGTGTAAGTACCTCCTGAACGCGATAACACTCATGGCAACGCGGATCCAAACATCGGTGTTTGGTCTCTGTTGCTCATCTTGATACAAGATGGGGAGTTCAAACGCAAACTAGCGGTCTCCCTAAGGAAATGCTGTTAGCAGTCGCACAAGGAAAGGAAATGAAGGACGTACTCGGGCTTATTAGTCTGGCGGATGGTAGTAACGCACCCCCTGGGACGAGGGACATGTCGCCTACGTGTGATGTGTCTGGTGTATCCTGACAGTAACAGAGCCTTCGACGACATAGAAGATCTGGGCATGGGTTAGGACGACACTGAGTATACGAATGATGAACGCACATATGTACTATCCTTGCTGTTCTTGGCAGCCTTGTGGTGCGAGATGCCCAGATGCCAGAAACTCGCCATCGCTCAACGCGCGCTAGAATGCCAAATCGCCGGTTCGGAGCCGGGAGATACGATGGACTGATGGACGCGGGGAATGTGACGCCAAGCATTAGCAATAGCAGAGAATGACAAAGGCCGAGTCATCCATGGGTGGTCAGCGCTGCATGGGGGTTGTGTGTTGTTCCTTGCTTTGCCTTCACGCCCGTATCCGTACTCATTCTCGTACTCATCGTCGATGCCATGCTTGTGCATCTCTTCATAGTCGGGTCGTGTCATTCAAAGTGCTAACGGGCCGCCGATAGAGTCAACTCTTCTTGGCGCAGGTACTGCGTAAACGTCGTCTGAGGACATGATTGAGAAAAACAAGTAACAAGGATGGCGGTAGAAGACAAGGATATTTGTATGTAATGACGCGGGTAACGACGGAGGTAGCGGGCCTTGCCGTGTGAACGGCGTTACCCGCGTAATTCGAACTTCCGTATGACTGGTTTCCAAACGTAGAACACGAACACGTGACACCGACCTCCTTTACTAGCGATTGTCATTGTCCCGACCTGTCCACACGATTTCCATTGTCCACCGTCCACGCACGAGGCTTTCATTGTGTCCCACATCTGGAACAAACATTGTCGATTGTTCTTCATATAAATACGGCAAAAAAATGTCCGGCGCTTTCTTCATTAGCTTGTTCCCTGTGCTTTTGCCACTCATGGCCAAACGCTCGTTGTCGCCCGCCGGAGACTCTTCAACAAAAGAAACTAGCGCCCCTGTACCACTTGGCCTTCCACGCCGTCGCCCACCTGTCACCCCGCCGCCGTTAGCAGCACCTCCGACCGCCGCACACCAGAGCACCCCCAGAAACAATGGCGCTTCTAGTCAGCTTGACCATGACGAGCACCATAAACGCTCTGAAGTTGATCAATACGTCGACGAGGATTTGCGGACCCATCGAGTATACCTGCCTACCGACATATTTCTCAACATTCTCCTCGGTGTACCGGATGACTTGGACACCAACGAGGAATTCCAGAAGATCATCAAATCCGTTCTTGTAGACCCCGCATATGTCACAGCACGAGCCAACTACAGCAGTATCTGCCGTTTGGATCACATCCCCCACGAAAACCTTCTGTATGAGGACTACATCGGCATGTGCAACGCTGCCAGTAGCGTTATAGCCAAAGCGGACTCTTCACCCTCGGACCTCGCGTTATGGTGTCGCCGCCAAGACCCCGACAGGGTCCTTGGCTCCCTAGGCCAACTCTCTCCCGACGCCATTTCCATCTACAAAAAGTTATTTGAAGGGCTCAGAACTGCGGCAGATGAAAGCGACTTGTCTCCACCTCTCTTGGCTTGGGCCCATGGTCAGCTGTGGCACGACTTGAAGAGATTCATCGCACTCCTTGATAATGGCTCGACCGCCCCATACGTCGTTCTGGGCAAAGGTATGTTTCACCTCAAGCTAATTCAGCGATCTGATCTCTGTGTCGTAGATGGAGCCGATCCCAGAGACTTAAAGAAGCTACTGCATGCCTTGTGCAAGTATGAAAAAAGGACCGGGGTGCCTCCAGTCCATAGCACCGAGTTGATAGCCAAGACCAAGCGCCATATTCAATCCTGCACCGACGGCAGACCGACTAAGAGGTCCAGAACGCAAGACAGAATTCCTGGCTCCGATGGCAATGCTGTCGTCCTCCCGGCACCCGACCTCCACCCGAAAGATGATGCAGATGAACGTCATGCTGTTTCCAAGCAATGCGCGCGCTATGCCCTGGAAGTTCTTTCTAGTGGCGGTTTCCGCTCACACAGTTTTGGCATGCTCGTTGGGAGAAACGAGCTCCAGGTCCTTTACTACGATCGCTCTGTCATCGCTGTTTGCCAGCCCTTCAAAATGTTCGATACTCAGCTGTCCAGAGCTCATCGCGACCTGGATGAACACCGCTTTATCGCTATGTTGATATGTCAGCAGCGGGCCTCCCTCGTACAACGTGGCATTATGGCGTCCTTGATGCCTGATCCATTCCTCGAGATGTACAGCACATATACTGCCGCCGTCGCCAAAGGGCCGTCTTTTCTATTCGCGAAACGTCAAATCCGCCTTTTGGTAAACAACAAACCCGTAATTGTTACGCTCGGTCGTATCCTGATGCGCCAGCCAGGCATTATTGGGCGTAACACCTGCGTTCTCGAGGCCACCTCCCCAGAATGGGAAGGCCTGGAGCTCATCGTCAAGATCAGCTGGCCGCCATCTTCTCGCGTCGCTGAGAACGTGTTCATCGATCGCATTGTTGAAGCTGCTGTCGACGGTGGTAACGCTGCGGCGTGGGTTCTTGATCATATCCCAAACATCTTGCATTCTCAAGATTTTCCCTTGTCGGAGGATAGTCCTGGCACCCGCCTTCGCGACTATTTCGAGAATGGTGCTTTCGCTGCCGATAAACCTTTTGCTTATGAAACGAGAGTGTGCCGGGTCAGCGTACACGAAAGGCTTTATCCCATGGACGATCTGGAGAGTTGTTCTCAGGTCGCACAGGTTCTTTTCGATGTTCTACAAGGTGAGCCATACCGCCCACAAGCTGCGAACACTTTCTGACTATCGATCTTTAGTACACCGTTGGATTTACGATCATCCTCGAATCATTCATCGCGATATGAGTATGGGGAACATAATGTGGCACCGCCGCAGAAATCGAGTCTGTGGAGTCCTCAATGACTTTGATTTATCGTCGTTCCGCGATTCTTCCGAGGCTTCTTCCAAGCAGCGTACTGGGACGCGACCTTTCATGGCTCATGAACTCCATAAAGTGGACGCTGATGGGCAGCCTCCTCGCCACATATATCGCCATGAACTCGAATCTCTTTTCTACATCACAACTATCCTTTGCTGCGGCCACGAGTTGCACTATGACGCGACCCCTCCCGACCAATGTCTACGCCCTCTTAGCCGCTCTCCATATCTGTCGTGGTTCTCTATGACCGATGAGAGCTTATACACCACCAAGCGCGAAATGATTACCGACCAGAAGCTTCTTCCAAAGCCTCATCGCTCCTTCTCTCAATTCCGCGAATGGCTGTTACATATGTACGGACAATTCTCTCAAGGCATGTCCCAGCGGAGTGTGGCTCAAAGCAATGCTTTCGTCTCTCACCTGAGACATGACATCGAAACGATTGAAGAAGAGTCTGACGATGACTTTTTAATGGAGGATGAATCCGATGAAGAATGGCCTGAGGAACCTGAAGTCGGGTCCTTTGACGAGGCGACGCTTGGTGGCTTCGTCACCTATGCTGCCTTTTTCAATATTATGAGCACCTTCGGGAGGCACAAACGGAGAGGAAAGAACGGTGTAAAGACCACGACAACGCCTCTGGATGTCCTCTATTCAGAGGCGAAGGAAGATTGACTCATTGTGTAATGCGAGTAGATGTAGGATCGTAGGATCGAAATTTGTACAAGTCGCTTATTTACGAAAACTTAACTTTCCCTTACATATTACGCTGCGATTTTGCGAGGATCGCACCGCCTAAGACTCCTAAGTACTCCTCTCCGGACCCTTCTTACAGAAGATTTTGTGAGATGGCCAATGACTTTTTTGGCTACACATACATGCTAATTAGCACCCGTACATTAACATCACATACGACAGCGCCACATACCAGTCTCGATTACAATAACGTACAAGCTTACATCTGAGGGGCGTCAATATCGCACAGGAAGCGTGCTGGGGAACGCTTGCCTTCCGCACTGCATCAGATCCTTACTCGCCATTTTGCCACACGCGCCACACTGTCGTGGGTTCTTGTGTGTCCACGCGCCGCTCACCTCCGGGCGAGTTTCCTTTGAGCCGAGCACTTGCGCTTTCACATCATCAGGGAGGGATTTGTTACGATTAGACTGCGCCATGACGCTTTCTATCTTTTCGAACTCGCTCTCGAGAATGGACGGCACAAAGTTGTCAGGAGTCACATGGTAGATCTTGTGCTGACTGCCTTCGACCGGAGGCTCCTGGGACTCTAGAAATTGGGGATCGAGCTTGTAGTCTAGGTCTTTCGTGGTATATGTTGCGCGTACCCTGCAGGAGAATATTTATATCATGTGTCGGCAAGGCCGGAGACGTACATACCAGTCGGGTGTATTATTGCTTGGATCGTGAAAGAGACATTTGAGAAGAGACATGAAGCGATCAGCGTGGTATTTCGTTAGGGCATCGTAGTCATGATGAGAGAGGTTTCCGCAATCTAGTCAACATAAATACGGACAGGCAAATTGGACGAAAAGGGGCATACTGCAAGCTGCCGGAAAGACCATGACAAGTAAGAAACGGGTATTCGTCATGTCGCTAAAGATGAGATGACCCCAGTCCCTCTATGAGAGTCGTTTTAGCGTGAGAAGAGTTTGGTAGATGGGAGAAACTGACGTCGCGTTTAGCGGACATTTTGACAATCTAGAAACAGTTCAGACGATTTTGAGCGTTGAATGACGCGCATACCTCGTAGCGGTACAAGATGGGGACCCATTCGTCGGAATAACTACGCGCCTCGCTTTCTGCTTTCTTCTTCTCACACCAGGCCTCCACGAACTCGATGATAGATTTACGAGCTTTCCATTCGTCCTGGCTCAAGTCC
>QLPD01000035.1:0-10087 GCA_003314085.1 Hymenopellis raphanipes
GTATCTACTCCGCCCATTACATGATGATGCTCTCACTGTAATATAGAAGGACTTTTTCTCAACGCGGACGTATATGCGTATGACCTCGCTAGCTGTTCCTTGGCCCTGGTAAGGACACAAGGACGACTAACGAGAGATTGGCCTTCGGTCCAAGTCAACTCCGCTTTCGGTATTCAACTCCTCAGGCACATATGCGGGGAGAACGGATAGTACGCATCTACTTGGTACTGACCTCCAGCACCATCAGTAGGTGCTGAAATTTCCTGAAAGCTGAAATGTTCAAGGTGTTGTAAATATAGTGCGCGGCGCCTACGTATCTATCTCTATCTGCCGTGCTACATTACGCGCCCTATAAGGCGGCCAAATGGCGCCGCCACCGTGGACATACAGCTATAACGAAATTTATGTTTTCAACAAGATAGCGCCACTGCCGAGTGGAAATACCTCCGTTACGGCAAAATGGGGGGCTATTGTTATTTGCTCTTATCCTTATCCCAAACTGAGAACAAAAGCCGTCGCCAAACTGGAAATTAGTCACCGTCGTCTAATCCAGAGCCCGAAGGTCAGTCACCCATTCTCATCGTCCCATCCAACCGGGCTCAGCCCTCATTCATTCAAAGCTCGGAAACATTCCGCGGTACTAAAACCCCAATGTGCTGTGGCGTCCTCCCACACCAGCCTCATCAGCAGGTGCGTGATGAGCCTGATGTGGCGGGTGAGAGATATGCGAATGCCTTGACGTCAATTTCTATGCGTAGAGAGCAAGCCGGAAACCAGAGAACGGGACATGAGTAAATATCACCTCGTAGCGGGAACGAGCCATCGAGAAGTAACCCTTGATCCTTGATGATGGTGTTTCATCCCCGGTCCCAGTGGAGGAGCGGGAGAAGCGTAGATGGGCTCTCCTACTGGGGCTGAGAGGTTTCCAAAACCATCAAGCTGAGGTCGGATCGAGGTGCGCCCATGGCTGATTCGACGCCTAGACGTTGTAGCTATCTGATAGAAGACAAAAAGTTCCCCGTCCTCAGAGGACCACCAGGCATCCCGAGTCGCCCCAGGCGCATGGGAAATGGCGAGGGTTCTCCGAGCAGCGCGTGAGGCTGACCATCTGGCGTCCGCAAGCGCCTGGTGCGTCATCTGACCTCCACGCCCAAGGCATTCCACATCTTTGGCTCGCAACTGCACATATATGCGCCGCGGTGAGGAAGACGCGCTGGTGGGCGAGCTCTGGGTTCTCCGGATTGGCCGGGCGATAGCGCGCCCCCATGTGATAAATGTCCAATCGCAATTCGAATTGCTCACGAGGGAAAGGAAGATCCCCCGAGCCCGTTGTACAGAATCTGTCCGATCGTTTCTCGCGCCGAAGGGACGATGTGTTATTTGTCCTGCCGCCAATGACGACAGGAGGACGGGTCGTAGGGTGGCGTACGAGTCATAATGGATGGAACGAGGACACACGATCGCCATCGATAGCCATTGCTTGTTTGACGAGACGCGATGGTGATCTGATATCCGTACTGCTTAATCCTGCATTTCAGGAACCAGGAGGTCGATAAGCGAAGAGAGACTAGCCAGGGATGAGAGCTCACCTTGCGTGGATAGCTGTGTGGACCTATTATGACATTAGGGCATCGAAGAAGGTTGATCCTAAGCCCAAACGTTACGGTACGACCTGGGAGGACCCACTGTCTTGCGTAAAGCATCAAAGACGACAACGACACAGCCTAACAATTGCGCAATTTATGTAAACGAACTGGCAGGGCATGTCCAATGAATTGAATATATCACGGTACTAGATTGTTGTGATTGAATAACTGAGAGAAAGAAGTGCGTTAATACACCACCGAAAGACCCTGTGACAAGATACGAAACGAACTGAGATGGATAAAGAAATAATTGCTACAACTGGTCATGGTGGCAGAGGCATGATGATGGGCGAAGCTGATACAGGAATGTTTCGGCGCGTCATCAACACCAATTCAAGTCCTGGGCCATTCGATTTAGTATCAGGGTGGTGAGGATCTCCGTGACGAAGAGGAGACCAGCAGGTTTGATGGTCAGCGTTGCGTGATGCTCGTGTTCTGGATGGCTAAGGTCCCACACCGCCACAACATTCCGGCCATCCATGCACTTCGAAAAGATGGAATGGAACGTCAGTTTGATGGGGAGATGAGGACAATTTGGGCGACTTACCTCCATCCGTTGCTGCGAGATTCTCCATTTGTACAGCTTGCCGCTCTGCGACATGAAATAGCGTGATCTGGAAGTTAAACTATCAGCGAGGAGGGCGATATCGATGAGGTGTTGACGACCTACGAGCTCCCCTCTCGTTGTTGACGCAAGAGATACGCCATCGCGACGTTGACGCGCGTGTTGCCGTAGACAACGTACCCCGGAGAATTTCGAGGACCAAAGTAGAAATATGAATTGGAGGGCCCCATGATCGTTGGGTGCTGTTGAGCCCATAGCGCCTCACGCGTCAACTTTATCACCAAGTTGGGCGTTTCAGATGCCTGAGAGAATGCGGGAGCTGAGATGAGAAGGAGCGCTTTAACGCATGCAAAGACGGATGCATTCACCAGCGATCTAGAAAACGTCAGACCTCAAAGTCGACCGAAATCAAAGCTGGACTTGCAATGTAAAGGCCGATCTGCCCTCGACGTCCTCATAGCGCGAGTTGAAGGGGTCCGAGCCATACTGGAGGAGGATGTGGGAGGTGGGCATGGAGGAGGTGGGAGGGAGATAGAGGAAAGGAAAGAAGCGCCGACCCGCATTGGCTGACCATATTATTGTTTACGGCCTGGGTTTTTGCTTGCTTGCGAACAAGGAAGTCGGAGATGAGATCCAAATGCAACAACACGTGGAGTCTGGTGTCGCGTGGCGTCGCGTGTTTGGGGGTCCTCTCTGTATCAAATTCTACTCGTGCCAATATCTCACAGATTGCGCCCGTTCCGGTAACTGAAGCCTTCCCGGAGGCATTGTATCATATCGATGTGATTGCCTCCATCCGCGCGAGATGGAGGAGGGCCTGAGAAGGTGCTGGAGCGGAACATGGTTTATTATGTAGCCCGGTCACAGGGAGGACACAAAACGCACAAAGAACGTTCCCGATGGAGCTCGAGGCACCCCGAGCACTAATCATAGACTAGAGAAGTATAAGTACTTGTGGCACAACTCCACGAACGGCGGGCTTACCATGAACGATACCTTCTCGACGCGTTAGCGGATCTAGTCATGAGCTTGGCGTGGAACAGCGTACCGTAAAAGAGAGTCCAGACAAGGAGGAAGGTGAAAGCATTATCCTAGCCTAGATTGATCAGGTCGGACACACCGCGCGGTAGATATTTCGAGGGAGCGCCGCGGCAGTTGATGGTGTGAATGCAGAAGGAAGTGAAGAGGGTTGACACGAGGAACAGCGCGAAATCAGTCCAGTTTTCGAGACCGAGGATACCTGCGACAGCGCCAGAAAAGCATGCTGACAGGAATTTCACTGTGATCAAGGATGTGTTGGCTTGTACATTTGGCGCGTAGATGAGCTGCGCGGCGGCCTCTGCGGACATGGACATGGTTGACCGGAAAAGGCAGGTCACTACGCGTGACCATGCATCCTGTCACACGCCCAGCCGCTTACAAACTCAGCGTATCCCGGTGATCATCGATCGTACTCGAACTCGGACAGAGAACACTGATACAGATGGCCGATTCAACATCAGAACTACATAACTGTAGGCCTAATACGAATATAATCTCCGTTGTTGAACCGGAAAGATCAGCAATGTGAAAAGCACGCATCTTGAACGGATGCGAGGCGAACTTGACCTCGTACACCGTGAAGGCAATGAGGAGAACACCACCGACGGTCATCATCGCAATCGAGCAACCCGAGAGTCTCCGGAGTTCCACGAAAACAACTCTCGTGTTCGTCTAAGCGACTCAGCAGTCCGACTCCAAATAAAAATCTCAGACACTCCACCCTATCAAGGACTAGTGCCTCAACCGTAGAGACAATCTCTGCGACTGTAGTGAATGAGAAATTGCACAGGGCAGTATTTGTCGCGGAAAAGGCGCTGTCCCTAGAACTGCTAGTCTACACCGCCGTGAGATACAAACGGAAACTCAACTCCAACATAGGCATTCCAGTCGATGGAACCAATTATTCCGCTGCCTCGTCGATTTTGACTTGCCAGCTGTGTATTTGCTCCCATACAAGAAAAAGACAGGCAAATTGTACATCGACACACTCCAGAAGCCGCTGAGCTACTGGGGAGTCATTCAGTCATCTACTTCTGTTCACATGTATGATGGAATAATCTCACAAAACTACCCTCTTCCCCTCTTGACGCCAGCCAACTGGTGGGAAAACCTATGCAAGTACATCTCGTGGTGGCTCGTGTCCTAGCACAGTGCAAGGGCCGAGAACATCCGGTTAGCCTGGTTGCATACGCGTAAATCCTCGAAGTCGTTTCTTTCAAGTTAAACATAGTTGAACAACTTGTGTGAACACCCGGTAGAGTTCATATATCAGTCACCTGAATCGTGGTTGCGCAGAATCATGCCCGCTTTGAACGGGAACGACGGAGAAAGTAGGACCACCCTGCCCTGAGAATGAAGCTTACTCTGGAGCTTACAGCGACTCGAATGAAAATTAATACAGGATTTCAGTTGATTACATGGTATACAACAGGCTGAGGACATGCAGGAATCTATGTTAAAACAAATAAGCTCTATCTCTATACTTCTACTTTGGTGGTATAAGTGGTATTGATGCGGCGGACGAGAGAATACGCCCGGGCACTATGAATCGCAAATCGCGCCAAAGGCCGGAATACCACGGCTCATCATGCCGTAGACGACTTTCTTCGTCAAGGGCTCGTTGGAGATTATGACAACGGCTTCAGCATCGAAATCCTTGACCATCTTATAGGTAAGTTTGACCATGTCAGGCCGACCGTGGACGCGCGTATCTGAAAAGACGCAGATCAGAAAACACTGGTCCAACATATGAAGAATCATGCTCACCATAGATGCACGCATCGGGGTCAGCTTCCTTCACGGAATTGAGAAGATCATCCCCAAAGGTTTTGAGAATGTTCGCGCCAGTCCACAACAGACGAGCAGGTTGGCGCTTCTCGAAAAGACAAGGCGCGATGGGCCCAATCCCGCTTCCCGTTGCAACGAAAACGACGTGGCGGAACATGATGTTGACCCGCAGAACACCCGCCACAGGTGTCCCTCTGAAGTAAATCTCTTTCGGTGGGTTGCGAATGAGCTCTTTAGTCCAGTCACCGGCCTGAGAAACGACGAGGGAGAACTCGTCAGTCCCTGGGACCGGCACGTTGGCGAATGCGTGCCATTCGTTAAGAGGGTCCAGCGAGACGCGACTGAACGACCCCGGCACCGGACGTGGGTGGAATCCGAACACTAGAACGTATGAGTACAGTCCGGAAGGACAGTAGGATGAATGAAATCACCTTTGTAGTTGACGAACAGGCGAACAGCGTGATCAGACAGAACCACCGCGCGAAGGGGACTTTGCGCAGACGAGCCCATGGCAGAATGAGTGAACCTGGAGTAGGTTAGTTGACATGTCAATGAGAGCGTGAATCGTCCTGACCTGTGACGATGGCCATAAGCCACATGGGGGCAGAGTGAACAAGTGCGTATCCCAAAGACGCGTCGCCCTTCCAGTCGTTGGTGAGCGAAATGACTTGAGCCCATACAAGGGCGGTCGCGGTCCAGCCCATGAACCTGTGAACACGTTCGAAGGTATCGTGGCTTTTCGATCGGAGGCTGGGGATAGCGAAGACGATGATGCCGACTAAAACACATGAGGATGATCCAAGTGATTTCTACTGTCGCGACGGATATCTGAAGGTGGGATGAGGAACGAGCGAAAATGATAGTTGCTATTGAACGCACCCGGTCCGCGCTGCTCCGTGCGAGTTCCCTAGTTCCTTGTCCAGCCAGAACAGCGAGCCACAGCGTGGCAGAAACCGCTACACCTGAGTGGATGCCGCCGAGATGATAAACTCTTGCCATCAGCAAACGGAACCAGAGCGGCCATCTGGAAACGCACGGGTTAGACAAATGTAGCATGCATCACTGGTAAGACTCACGGGGAACAGAGGTGAAGATGAAGAAGAACGCGTTCACGACGTAATCCTGTCGCATAAGAATGGCGACGAAGATGTTGGCCACCGCAATCAATCCCAGTCTCTGAGAATTAACGCCATACACCATCAGAGCAATCAAAATCGCTATGTTGGATATAAAAACGACCCCGAAGAGTCTCTGGTAAATCGTAAAGACGAGGTGGCGGAGGTCGCGCATGACCTTTCCCTGCGTCTTTTCCGGTATGTCCTCCTCGAGATAGCCAGAGCAACTTTTCGAGAACACCGCTGGTATCCGAGTTGAGGGAGGGTCGATCTATGATGGTCGATGCCTTTGATTTCAGGGAGAGCGTTCCAACGATGGTCGACGCCTTCGATTTGAGAGAGGGAGGTGTGCTCATCGTGAAACTGAAGTTGAGAAGAAGTGTGTATGAGGAATACGAGCTAGAATGGAGAATATCGTGTCGAACCTGGCGCTACTTTATACCCAGTCGCGTAGCGTTTCAATCGCCTTCGATTCGCTTTCCCATCCAGGTCTGTTGAAAATGCGCATTGAGTATTCAAACGGCGCCCCCTTGATACTACTTCGTCATTTACGATCGCGTTGTCTCAGTATCCCGACGATAGTAAATCTCCGCGGTAGGCATATCCGGGAGAGCGCTTTGCTGCCATTTCAGCGGAAATACTGGGAAGGCTATTAGCGCCAACAAACCCAAGGTGACTCTGATGAAATAGCATACATTTCGGTACCTCTACTCTGTGTTGATTCCGCAAGTGGGAGGCGGTAGGTGGCGGTACGGTGCGAAGGTCTAGAGCGTGGGTATAATCGAGTCGATCCCGCTTTTGTTCGCCTCCACGTGCGCCGGTCCGAACCTCCGAGCACTTTGTGGCGTTGATTGCGACGCGATTCCTAGTCAGATTCTGTCCTTCGCCAATTAGAATGTTTTGGACCGGGACACTGCACGAGAAGCCCAAAATACTAGAGACGCTTTTGGATGGGAAATCACTTTGACTACTTACTGTACAGTACATTTTACTGTAAAGTCGACTGATTCACAGCACGTCGAGTTCAATTCTCGTTGACAAGTTACACTCCCCGAAACGATCTATCAGATTCTGGGACTACTTAAGAGAGGTCGTTGAAATCTTTCTTTCTTGGGTTATCGTCTACTTGAAGCAATTCAATGGCAGCTTACTCGTCAGAACTTTCTTTCAATGTCGGACTCGATAATGTCTGAACACAGTTACGATCTTATTTACCCCGAATAAAAATCTGGTTTCCAGCAGCGCGGACTGAGTGCTGGTGTCATAACCGGTGGACTACCAATCCTCGAAGACTCTCATCCAATGCCAATCCATCTGTGTATCTGAATAAGCACGAGACATCGAGTGAAAAAAAAACTTGTCACGTTCCTAGACCATAGGCACCGTCACTAGAGCTGCTAGTCTACACCGCCATGAGGTAGAACCCAACATCAAACAGTGCAAAGGCATTCAAGTCGATGAGGTCAATATTCCGCTGCCTCGACTTGACAGCTATAGTTGCTCCCATACAAGAAAAAGGTACGCAATTATCAAACACAAGCAGTCATCCATGTTCGTTTGTACGATGGAATAACCCATGCAAGAACCGCAATGGAACTTTGAAGTAGGCTTTCAAACGTTGCCTTGAGTTTTGAGCCAAACTTGAGAGAGAGGGCCGAATGAGCGAACTCGCATTAAGTAGCCAACCTCTGAGCGCACAATAATCGTTCATCAAGCTTCACCAGCCTCCAAGAAATTCCCTAAGCAAAAAACACTTTGGGTGATAATATACATTCAGCAACGAAAGCCGTTATGCCACGGTGCCCAGTGTATTATGATGATACTGCACCCAAGTAAGCCAGGCTGGAATCCTCTAAGCGCGAGCAACGAAGCCTCAGAAAGAAAATAATCAAGAAATGAACATTATCGGTGAAGTGCGTACGAATTTGTACCATACTCCAAGCCACGAAATAACCTATCTCCGTACATACGTCGCATCAATCTGCTCTACCCAAGGCAACGACAACATAATCTTGCGCCGGTAGTTCGCCCCCTCTTCTGCCTGGCATGGATTGCCCTCGAGATACACCGTCTTGAGCTTCTTCAGAACCTCCATCTTCACAAGCACCTCTCCCAGCTTCGAAAGCTTATTACCATTAAGCCAAAACTCTTCCAACGTCTCCCCCAGATGCGCTACACCCCCTACCTCACTAATGAAATTATTCCCCAAATCCAGCGTATTCAACTTCGCACACTGCTCCAGTCCCTCGATCTTCTCCACCCCATTATGACTGAGATAGAGCTCCTCCACACTTGGGGGAATACCCTCGATTTTGGTGATACGGTTCGACTGCAACGACAGGATGCGCAACCGGGGCAGCTCGATCGTGCTGAGGGCAAGCAAAGACGTGAGCTTGTTCTTCCCCAACCACAGCTCCTCCAATGCCGGCATACTCGGCAGCCCCGAGAGCTCGCGGATACGGTTCCCGCCTAGCTCCAAGCTCCGTAGCCGCTGGCAAGCGCCCAACCGTGCATTGTCGATCTGGGATATCTTGTTCTGCACGAAATACACCACTTCGAGTTGGGCGAGGTCGCCGAGGGCTTGGGGGAGGTTTTTGATCAGGTTAAATGAGAGGTCGAGGACTCGAAGGTTCTTCATCTGTGGCGAGGTGAGCGCGGAGTCTATGCCAGAGTTTTTGAGCTTGTTGTCGTAGCAATCGAGCTCCTCCAGCGTGCTGGCGTCCGAGAACAGCTCTGGGGGGATGGTGGTGAGTTGATTCTGGCGCACGCATAGCCGCGTGAGGCATCTGAAGCGCGCTAGAGAGGGCGGGAGTGCGTTCAGACGGCAGTGCACGAGATCAATGTCTGTGGTTGAGTCGTCTAGATCTGCAACCGGGTCTTGATCTTCGTCGACGATTTGGGCCCCAGGTTCTTCGGGTTCGGGGGATGACGGGGGAGAGAGTAATGGTTCGGGGAGCGCCACGCGTGCTGTTTTGCCTTCTGCCATGGGAGTTGGGGTAGCAAGAGGTTGGATATCTGTCTTCAGCACGCGGTTAGCTTTGGACTTTGGGACTGGAGCTACGTGAAGAGGATGTTAGCCACTCTGCGCCACACGGTTAGTTGAATACTGACCCTTGGTATTTTCGGTGATGTAGAATCTGCGCAAGATCATTATGGCTTCTTCACGGAGAAAGCCACCAGTAGCGCGATAGGCGGGATGTGCTGGATGCTGTAATCTACAAGGTAATCAGTGTCTAGGAGTTTAGTCGAAAGCAAGACTAACTGATTAACTGGCAATACGCCTTCACACCCGCCGAATCGCTCGTTGGCGCAACCGTAAAAGACCTCCTTTATTCCCATTTGGCGGAGAGCAGAAGCGCACATTATACAGGGCTCGACTGTCACGTAAAGGGTCGTAGTAGACAGAGCGTATGGCGTTCCAGTGGGCGTAAGTGACGCCTCCGCCAGAATCTGATCTATTGCCTCGAGTTCGGCATGTCTCGTGGCCTAACATAGCTTGAGAAGAGATCAACAGCACACTAGATCGCGTACATTTCTGAGTTCATTTGTGCGATTCCTTGCTTTGGCAATAATCTCACCGTCGCGTACGAAAACACAACCTACAGGCACTTCCCCTGCTGCCAAGGCTTCGTTAGCCTTCAAAATGTTAGATGAAAAGTAATAATTGAGCTGAATTGTTCACCATGTCTAAAGCTGTCCGCATGAACCTTGTATGGTCCACCTCCGTCATTGCCATGGAAACTGGTGTTTGAGAAAACAATTCGGCAGCTGTCAGATCTTTCTCCACAGGTGAGTCAAAAAAACAGCAACTTGTTTATGTGCTGCTCATTATCGAGGAGAGCGTTGGACAAAGCGGCAAAAACGTCCAGAAAAGTGAAAGAGAGTGAAAGAGGCCATCAAAACGCCGAGTAAGGGTCGTCACAAGACCTGAG
>QLPD01000039.1:0-24322 GCA_003314085.1 Hymenopellis raphanipes
GGATATCTCCGCAGATCGTAAGCAATGACATGTATTTGGTGGCCAATATATTCACATCGTGCGCTAGGCCTTCATGGAGGCGCATTCTCCCTGGCGTCATGTCGGTCACTGCGACGCCTACAACTCGGCTTTCAATTGGAGGATATACAGGTCGTCTCTCTTATTATAGCATCCCTGCCTGCCGAACGAGCGGTTTCGGACTTCGAGCTCACATTCACCACGGGACATCTGACCCTCTTCGGTTGGGCCGAATTGGGTAAACAAGTCGAAGATGTGGGATTGACGGCTATTCTAGACAAAGTGGCGGTTATATGCCTCTATCACGTATACAATATCACCGAATGGGACAGTCTCGTGAATGATGTGCGCTCAGCTCTGAACGAGCATACGAAGCACCCCTTACTCTTAATAGTCTCCTAACAGTTGGAAACATATGTCTACTTAAAATATAGCCACCCTTGTACATCTACGTACCCCCTTCAATGCCTTCACCCCAACTCCTTAATCCTTTAGTGTCTGCGGAAATTACAGACGTCGATGCGGCTAACCTATCCCAGTGTATCATTGCTCAACACCCACCGGTAAGATTGAGCTGACATCGTTCAGAACTGTCTGACACTCCTTTAGACCCCAGACCGACCTCCACGCGGCATTATGTTCGCCAACCGCGCCCAATCGATCCATCTCGTACACTTACCCATCACATGTACAAGCAGATGCGGTCCTACAATTTACAACGTAGATATGGATCTCTACGTTCAGGACGCGTATCGTTGTCTCTTCAAGAACAACGCTTCTAGCATTCGCATGCAATACCTAACAACCACGTCGGGCTTCCAGTATTTCATCTCTTTCTGCCCCATGCAATGCCCCCATCTGGACGATGAGCACCTCAATATAAAGAACGACTTGGTCTCAGCTGAATTGGGCGACAAGTGGTTTGGGAACATATTGGTCCTCAAAACAGAGTACATGCTTGTCGTTGACGCAAAGCCTGGAGACATCGATGAGATTTCGAAAAGCGTTTACACGTGAGTAACGCACTTCGGCAGCAAGCCTACAGCTGATTCCGGCTCAGATTTTGCACGAACTACTGCGCCAATTTTGAGGCACATTCAGTGCGTGACGCTTTGGCCCTCGGATGCAACTCTCACCACTATACGGATGATCGCCTTGCGAAAAACCCTCAAGCGTGACGGCGTAGACTGGTGGAATGAGGTGTATTATTTTCATAACGATTAGTATACCGCGTAAGACGAGCAACTACGAGCTTACCCACTACTATCAGATACATTATCTGAATCAAATTTACGCCCAACGCAAAGCCACCTAACCCTTGGTTATGATCCTACTTTCCTTTTATGAAATTCCATTTGGATGAGTTCCCGATACTAGGATAAAGATGCCATCTACAATTGCATGCAAAAGCTACGGCAAAATATATGAAGCGTTACAAGAAATGTACAGTACAGGAGTAGGTGTAAAGAGCCCACGAAAGACAGTACGATAAACACTGATAACAACGACTCACTCTTCGTCCTCTTCGCCGAATGCCATCCTCTTAACGTCTCTCTTCGGATACTCGTCATCCGCACTGCTCACCTCTTCATCATCGCGCCCACGTTTCTTTCCCTTCGAGGGCCTGGCAGTGACTTGCTTTTCGTTTCCTCCCAGCGTCTTCAAGCGCGCGATGTGCGCATGCTGGTAACCAGCTTGGCGTGCTTTCATCTCGTTATACACAGTGGCTGGGCCTGCTTTGAGACGTGCACGCCGCCTATAAGATAAAGCGGTAAGCTTAAGATACAAAAGTTACAAATCGAGAACTCACTCTCGTTGGGCGTCTCTTTTTTTAGCGTTGCGCGCATCACGGTTTTTGTCCTCATATCTCTGTCTGGCCAGTCTCTTCCGTACCAAACTGTCTTCTTGCTGAACCCGCCCCTGCACTTCGGCCTTCTCCTCATCCTCCGCCTCCTCCTCTTCGTCCTCCTCCTCATCTTCCTCCCCATCCTCCTTTTGATCCTTCTCCTCCCGTGCCGCAGACTCGAGCGCTTGAGCGCGCCGAATTTGAGTTGCACGATAGCAACGGACCATATTCAATTCTTTCCGTGTGAGCAGACGTCCTGAGCTCGTACGAGTCGCCACAGGAGTGTTTAGAAGCTCCTGCAATGGAGGTACACCGCCGTCAAAACCCAGTGCGCTCAGATCAGAACCCCGAGGTTCTTTAGGGCCCCGAACCATTTTTTTCGCAGCGGTCTTCTTGGTAGTAGCGGATATCACGCGAGGAGCGGTTGCGACGACACGCGCAGTGCCGGGTCGTGACGATGTGCGTTGGAGAGAAATATCGTCGCGTCGGGCCTTAGGAAAGCCGTTACTAGGTGATGGAGAGGGAGACGGCGATTGGATGGACGCCTTGTCGCTTTGGGAATGCGCTGAAGCACTGCTAGGTGGTGGAGAGAGAGAGGACGACGACCTGTAGAGTGCTGGAGATCGTAATGGAAGAGTGGGCATTCCGGGAGGACGGCCACGACGACCTCGTGAAACGACGGCTGAGGTCGTAGGTGTTGGTGTACCGTTCGGGAGCAGATTGGATCCTGCAGTTCTTGTAACAGCGGCTGACGTCGCAAGTGATGGAATGGCCGTCGTGGCTGCTGCTGCAATAGACCGAGATGTTGATAGTGGACGGCGGTTGGCCCAAAGCCCGCCATCGCCAGCAAGAGTTCGTGTTGTAGTTGACATGGTGGTGATGACCCAAGAGCAAGAGCTATTGTGTGATCGGAATGTCCAAAAAAGTGAGTTCCCGATCATTTTTAATACCCGTGAAATATCGTCAACTCACATTTCGGGAACTCATCATGAAGCAGCAAGCACATGTAAACCTGATTTCTAGACTTCGGTTATGCTCTTCTCTAAACAATAAGGTATAACCATCGGATCGCATCGAGTGTGCTGTCGTAAGTGGGGAAAAATTAGGAAACTCATTGAAATAGGAATTGGGAGTAATAGCCACCCATCCGCCCCATCGATGTCAGAAAACATGCCAGACAAGCGATGAGAATCAGCAATATGGATGGGTAGGATTGAAAAGATTACTACCCATTCGTTTCACGTTGATGACAGCAAAGATGCCTGGCTCGCAAGAGAATGGCAAACCCCACAACGCGCCTGCAAGCAGGTGTACTCGGCATTGGGAAAGAATGAACGAGAAGGATACCGC
This sequence comes from Hymenopellis raphanipes, assembly GCA_003314085.1. Lineage (NCBI taxonomy): Eukaryota > Fungi > Basidiomycota > Agaricomycetes > Agaricales > Physalacriaceae > Hymenopellis > Hymenopellis raphanipes. The sequence goes on from QLPD01000039.1 coordinate 3,215, forward strand.
AAGGTATGAGACGGCCAGATAAACGGATAAACGTCAATTTTGGAAAGGATGTAAAGCAAATGGTCTTTCTATCAACATGGGTGCAAGTAGTCGAAAGCAAAGAGTAAAAGAAATCACGTGACATTATGCTCGTGCCCTACGCAGTCAGCAAAATCGCCATTCGGGAATATGATCCGTCCTCCGACATCCTTAATAGTTTAAAATGGTTCTTCATAAACAGTAGAATATTAAATAGTGTTCGGCGTTATATTGGTACAGTAAGAGGAAATACTAATATCAGTGAGCCACGTCGTCTTCGTTAATTAAAAACGGGTCCGTAATTTCTTCGCGTGAGCCCACCCTTCGTGTAGCATACTCTGCATTCAATAAACGCGTCCTTTGGCTGTCAGCTATAACAACCAAGTCTTCATCATTGATGCAAGCCTGTAACTTGGCGTCCTCGTCGGGGATATTGACATGAGGTATCACTTGAAACACGGCCCATTCTTTTGAGGACTTGTGGTATTGTAGACCACGCCAAAATGTGCCCTTGTGCTGCCCATTTATACACATCCATCGCTTGTCTTTGTCCGCTTTATGGCCGGGATGCTTCGGGCGAAGATTCCAAGGTGAGATACGTTTTCCCATGTTCTCACCGCCTCCACACTGGTAGATTGCGACTTCTGAACCAACCTTGACTTGTTGAACCGTAAAGGACCTCGGTCGTTTCGCGGAGGATTGGGTCCAAAACACCTCTACTTTATGATCGGCAAGGCAAGGAAGCGTCAGCCAGTGCGCCGAATCAGAATCTGACCCGTCGTTCACAGGAGATATTGATGGGCCCGGTCGGACTTCGATGCGCGTGAACCAAGCGATACTTTGTTCCAATTCGAAGTATTGGACGTTTCCCATAAAGCCACGTTGACGCTGTGATTCCGACAGAGGATACACAACTCGTAAAGGCCATCCGGTTCTGTTTATTACATTAGCATAAGTAGTAATCGATATTGACGACAAACCTTTCATCCGCAATATGCATATAGCTATACTTAGTGTCAACGACATGGTTGTTTAAGCTTCCATAGAGCCGCGCCACGATGGTAAGGCCAGTCTCGTCATTGTCATCCAAATCAACATCTACCACGTTTGCTTTCCTGCCCTTGAACTGGCCGACCGTAATCACGATGTCGGCTCCCAGCCAAGGCACTTTACCGGTATAATACTTGTGTACCGCAGTAGAAGGCGCGAGTTTGGGGTTTGCGGTGTCGTGTTGATGATTTGAGGTACTTTCGATTGGGACCATACGTTGCTCGATTGTTTGACACATATTCTTGTGAACAGAGATAATCTGGAGGACATGAGACCATCATTTACTGTATGCACAAAACGGCATACCTCGGTAGACACCGTATTGTCCACTTCTATCTGTGTGAACAAATCCAAAGACTTCCGTCCAATGCCCACCACAGAACCCGAACGGATGACGGCGTCTGTATGGCAAACTTCAACGAAGTCCCCAAGATGAAAGATCTTTAATAGCTTTAAAGGCGATCTCGCCACTTCAACGGTCTGATCTCCATGGTTAATTCCAATGGAAATCAGTCTTGGCTGAATGTCAAGGATAGTCGCCGATGATCCTACAATGTTAGGCTGCGAGGGTTTCGACAAGTCTTCCACAACATCGCCTATCCGGAATACCCATTCCAATGGAAGGGGTAAAGTAGTTTTGTCGATGTGTGTATTTGCAGACTGTATAAACAAGTCGCGATGTCGAGAGAGGATAGTTAAGGCGGGTTTGAGCCGATTGACATGTATTCTGAGGAGTTGTAGATCACCATCAAACCATAGTTGAGGATAATCGATGAAGGATTCGTGGGTGCAGAGAGAACGAGCAGAAGCGGCAGGCTGATTGTCAACATGTGAGATTTCAGGGAATGAGCAACTATGGCGTGACTCCCGAGTTAGGCCATAACTACGAAAAAGGCAGACGGTAGGGCGAGAATGAGATTTGGAAGAGGGATGAATAATAGGCGTTCTTCTTTTTCGTGGGGGCTCGAATTCTGCATCGAGAGCGACGCGCTTGGCCGATGAAGAGTCTATCTGCTTGAACTCGGTGGTTGAATCCTGTGGACATATACGTGGAAGGACGAAGACATGGTAATACAGGTCGCCTTGAACGGCGAATCCTATATCACCATTGAAAATACCACCTCTGATTTCGACCCACTTCCTATTCAAGTTTTGCCTGTGGCTTTTTCGATGACGAAGTGCAGCCAGCCTTTCATTGAAGTCTTTGATCATATACCGGGAGTTTGCATCTATAGTCACGAATTGCTTTCCCATAAAGTCGTCGACATGGGACAGGATGACATGGAGTGGATCTTTTGGAGAAGGAGGTGTGTATGGGGATATGGTTGTCGCCGGAGAAGGATTGGGATCCAAAAGCAAATGAACATGATACGATGGAGCATTTGGAACAAGCCACGCGTCTATTATGTCGACTGGCAGAGAAAGGCGTTTGCGATCAAGGCTCATTAATCGACGTAATACGAACTGTGCGGTTCCAGACTTGAATCAACGTCAGTATGCTTTCGACACATTCGTCATCAAACCTAACCTGCTTGAATTTGTAACGAACAATGTACAATCCGTTGTTGAAAGCCATATTTCGTAAACTATCTTCGTCGAAAGACTTGACGGCCTGCGCAAAATGTGTGTCGTCTTCAATGTCCGACGAGTCTTGTTGTTGGCCACGCTGCACGTCATCGGAAACATCGGAATTGTTCTCATATCTGTCTATGATGCCGTCCAAGTCCTGACGAAATCTTGTCATGCCTCCTGGCAAAGGGCGTACTAACGCCGAACCCGACGAGGTTTCTGTGTCTGATATCATTTTGAGTGACAGATAAGTACAATAAAACATGTACTACCTTCTTTATCAATAGCCTCCTCAGAATCAGATTCGGAGGCTTCGCTAGCAGCCTCCAAGTCGAGGAAACGCATAGAAGAAGGCATAATATATATTCACGTGAAATGAAGGTGAAAGGTGTGATTATTGGTCGAGTAGGCCTACAAAGAAAGTTAGACTTTGAGAACACTTTTGAGTATGCAACGCACTAGCAGGTGAAGGTAAGAGCGAAAGGGAGTAACTTACGTAATTCAATAGGAATGAAGTGTGAAAGCCGAGCTGTTCAATGACCATTCGGGTGGACGGCGCATCATCCCGAATGGTCATTCTAAGCCGAAAGTATGGCTCGAGTCCCAAAGGATTAGTCAGCTTTTGCTTCCTGATCCATAACTTCCACGTCGTTCTCACCGTGTAGGCAAGTAACACAATAAGATTGTAGGGGTATAATACGCGTTACTGCTATTAAGGTACATTTGTCGGGAATAAAAGGTATAAAACAATTACTGAAGATAGTCCGATTATTTCTGAGAACGTTTTGGGCGGGAAGAGGTAGAGGGAACATAAGCATCTTCTGAGGCGTGGCGTTGTTTTCGCTTCTTTGCAGGCGAGTTTGATTCCTTCCTTTTCTGCGGCGTGTCTGGTACTGATGATGGCGGCAGTGCTAGAATGATGATAAATTGGACGTTGAAGGATAAGGCGGTGGCGTTCTGAGTAGGATAGGTGTTGATGCAGTTTCCCACAACGATTAAAGAATCGTCAGGTACTTCTTGCTTTCCATCCTTATAAATCTTGAGCGAGTTAGCTTTCAAAGATTTCCAGAGCTGTTCGCCCGGTATAATGCCGGCGGTGCCGTCAAATATAGGGACTAGTGGGTCAATCAGTATAAGCTAAATGTAGAATTGACGAAAACCTACTAGCTGTCGTGAAAGACTGCGTGGCCGGATAGGCAACACGGCCTACAGCTTTAGGAGGGGAAGCTTGGGAAGAAGTTGACGCAAAGATGGATGAAGTTTTCTTCGGCGGGGATGTCATGTAATTGGCACCGGCTCGGGTAAGATCTATGATTCAAACAGTCGGTGCTATTAACAAAATGAATAGTGATGTTCGTACCAGGGTATGGCAATGTTCTCCATGAAGGGTCGGGCGTAGTAACGGGAGTCGCATAGGTCGATGAATACAAGACGAGGCGTTCAGTGTCATCCATCTCGATGGTAGTAAAGGGACCCCCGTGAGTGTCTCCTCCAAAACCGAATACGTCGCCTAGTACAGCCGTTAAGAGATTGTAGTTTTGATCCAAGGGAACGTAGGCGATGGAATGCGTTTTTGTCGCCGCCGTGCGATTGAAAGGTGTGCGAAGATTAGAAGCGACCGACAGTCCGACTTCGAGAGAGACAACGATTCCTTCGGTGTCCGCAAAGATGAGGTTATATCCTATCGACTGTCCCGACTCGTACTTTCCCATGCTAAAAGTATTGGGATTACAGTTGCCTACATTGGCGAACATGTCTTCGCGAACAAAGGAAAGAAAAGCAACGAAAGATCTAGCATAAGCGGTAAGCGGTCGCACTATGGTCTGACTATTCGCTCACTGTAATCCTTTATGATTAAACCTTTTTAAAGCAGGGTGATTGAACGAAAAGGTCCAATGTTCCAGACCGTTATGGACTCGATAAGAGGGCGTCAGCTTAGACATTCTGCGAAAGAAGTAAGTGAAAGCCCATGAAGTAGTAATGAAAACTGACGGAAGTCTAGCGTTGGGATGATTAGCATACATAGCGCTCAAAGGATGCCCCTTGTCGGAATACGCCTCAAGGATCACGCTGTCTACATCGGAAGACGTCTTCGGCTTTCGTCCTTGAGCCGCCAGTCTTTCATCTGCGCCTTCCGCTTCGTTGTCCTCCTCATACCGCTGATACTCGTCCTCTGTCATCATATGTGAGTGAAGCCAACGAATTTTAAAAACCGAGTGCATACCAGAAGGCTTACGGGGCTCTTTGGATTGTTTAGTTGGAGTCTTAAACATATCAGCCGGCTCGGGCAACTCGTCGGATTCTGACCTTTAATGTACTTCAATGATGGTAAACAAAAGAAAAGGGACGCTCACTCACGTTTCATGTTCAACTCTAGCTTTCTTACGCCTTTTCTGGTTGGAGGCGTCGCTGTGATCCTCGTCTGAATCTACCACAAAGCCATCCCGTTTGTATCCATGTTTGGTGGGCCGAGAGTCGTCATCCGTCGATATGTCTATCGTTTCAAGAGTGCGACCGTGTTGCTTAGAAGAAAAGAGAGGTCTGTAGAGCTTGTTCAGCAGAAGAAAATAGACATATAACAGGGCAAACCTCGGGCTAGACTCGCCAGGTTCAGTTTTAACCATCACCGGTGCGTCGCCTTTAAAGTGAAACACGCCTTCTCTATTAATGCAAAAGTTAAAGTTTGCGTATTTGAGAAAAGAAAGCAACATACGAAGACATATATCCAGGAAACTGCTTTGCAAACTCTTGCATGGCGTTGAAGGCGGCTAGACGAGTTTTCTCTGCTTGCGACGCACTAACAGAGTATATGTTTAGGAATATGAAGTTGCACATAGCCTAACTATACCTTGATTGAACGTTCGGCTTTCTCTGAGGAGTGTCCTTCGCTTTTGCTTTGCCTTTTCCTTTCGGATCGACCGCCTTCTCTGTATCACTTTCGATAGCCCTAGCCAGAAGTTATTTAAAGTATCCTTGACAAAATTGTGAAGCGTACTCCGTATCGAAGAAGAGTGTACGACCGACATCGGTCGACCGGCCCTTCGATGGCCGCTTATCAGTTAAAGGAGGATCGTCGTCATCGTCCTCCGATCTGACTAAAGGTAAGTCGCTTATTATAGTAAATAAAAGAAAGCCATACTCAACGGTGGCCTTAGACTTTATAGATCGCCTGTTTCGAGCTTTTCCTTTGGCGTGATCTTCGTCATCGGAACTATAGCTCGTGATCAGTGTACTTGAAGAAGTAGACAACGTAATCTTACTGCACGGTCAAAGTTGGTTCGGTATCGGTGATTGGCGCTGGGGACTTGAGTCGGATGTCGCGGCCAAGCTTAGCTTGAACGGCCGACTGATCCTCGGCTTGAGGTCTACAATTGGCTTGAACAAGATGTCGACGCAATAAAGAAAGCGACTTACGGAACGTCCATAACCATGACGGCCTCACCCAAAACGCTGCGCATCAATAAGTCGGGATCAACAAGCGACTTGGACATGATGGATAGCACGAAGTTTTGAAGTCGGCCGTGCTGAATTATAACGCCAGATGGAACTCCAGGTGATTTTGTGTGGTTGTAAGGGGAGTAAGGACTAATTCGATTGACAGTATACAGAACGACAACCACAGCATGAGTCGATTGACATTTCAAGACGTTGAGCGCTCAATACAGGAGGGTTCCTCAAGTGTAAGTGCTTCTTGACTAAGGAGACTTTTGACGTATACAATTGACGACGGTCGGAAGAGTTTTCAGCCAGCTTAGTCGATCTAAAATGAAAGAACAGCCACTTTGTAACGGAATTTGGTTTGTGTTTTACGGCGACCACTGACGGCGTAAACTCGACTTCAATGGAGATGTTCTATGACCAAGAAGGAGCTCGTATGTGTGTTTATATGAGATGACCAAGTCAATGCTGATAAAATAAAAGGGGAGGCCTGCAACGCATACACTATCATACGCTCGGAAAAGGTTGACCGTCACTTGTACTGCGAGGTTAGTTCTCCATGGGATATATCGGTCGCTTTCTAAAAACGATCAAGCCCGACACGTTTGACGACTACATCATTATATCGCCTGATGGTGGCAAGACTCATCGTTTTGCTGAAGAAGCCAACGCGGAGCCGGAAGACGAAGAACGACTTGACACCGAGGAGACTGATGCAGAACACGAGGAAGTCAGCTTTTATGTGGACGGCGTTCTTTCAGAAGTCCATTTGCCGCCATTCAAACCGAATGCAGCGTACGCACCTCACAATATCCTTGGTAATATTCTGACCATGAACTAGACGCCCGGCTATTATTGAGCAATCCATTCAAATCACAGGACTTGGAAACGATGCCTTTAAGATTTGCGTCGACACCATCCGTAACGCCTTTCTCGAGTTCGATCGCGAATTCGCCAATGGAGACGTCGAGCCGTGGCATTGCTCGACATTCATGGAGCATGAGGCGTTGACTTTCTCAAACCGTCTATTCGAAAGGGACAACCGTGGTTTGAAGGAGGTTGAGTTATCCACAGGAATAGACCATCGAGACACTTTCAAGAATTGGGCTCTAAAGGCAGGATTCATTCACACCGAAGATAACCAAGTCCTCTATGGCAAAGCAGCGTTTATGGACAACGACGAAATGGAGTGAGCCCATATCAACTTTTCATTTCATGTACTCTGTCTGACATTGGCCAGAATCATACCTTCGAAACCACAGATGTTCAGAATTGGAGACATTGTAGCGGTCAAATTTACTCCGATGACCGTACCCATCAAATTCAACAAAAATCGTCCCGAACAGGCATATAAACGAAGGATGCGTTTGAAGCTGCGCGCTATAATTCTATTGGATGCATCCTACACTGACGTAAGTCTTGCCATGACTAGATGAGAATACACTGATTATTTTGATCCAGGAATGCAAACGAATAAGAATGAAGCAAGGCGCCGACAACGTGGCTACAGAACGCAAAGCAGCCGCTTCTAGGCCACTGAAGCGCAAGATTTGTTTCTAATTCACGTACTCAGACTATCCCGCCAATACAAATACCATTAATAGAACGAAGTCGACAATTACTACCAGATCGGCCCCTTTATCCATTATGAGTTCCCGATAATGAGTTCCCGATATCACGTTACCTACTTCCTTCGATCATGATCGACAGAACAGGATTGGCGATTAGGGGCGTTCTTATTTTTATTTAGACATCGCAAGACATGCCAATTAGGCTATAAATAGTATTGGGCGGCAGACGGCCTACGTGATCGCTCCAGGCTACCCCTTATGCAAACAGACTCCTCTACGATGTGCTCAAAACCGCAAAGATCGAATAGAATGAATGAAACGAACATGCCTTGGCCTCAAGTAACCGACGAGTGCAGCGAGTTTTGGTAAGAAAACCAACACGTTTCAAAACATACTCTGACACTATGAACATAGGAAAGATATCTTCGAGACGTCCATCCTGCCTCATTTGAGCGCGTATGAGCTCTGGATTTTGAAACAGATCTGCAGAGCTTTGAAGGTCAAGGTGGAGAGGCATCTGGCACGCTATCCCGCTATCGACCTGGTTCTCCGTCCTTTCTTTCCAAACGCACACGCCATCTTCATTCAGCTTTTGCGACTTTCAGGCGCGTACGTATCTGGATCTGCGGCGCTCGCATACTTTACCCGCAACGTCAGCCGCGACCGTATGGGCGATCTCGACATTTATCTCACCTCGCCTGGAGTCAGCATGCTGGTCACCTTTCTACGAGGACAAGGCTATTCCTTCGCGCCGTACCATTGGCAGGCAGTCCATAGTGTTGATGGCTTCCGCAGCTTCGACTTGCTCAAACCTTACCTCGGCGAACACATTACGGATGTATTGAACTTTAAGAATGGGAGGGAGACCGTCCAACTTATCGTTGTCGAATCGAGTCCACTGGCCGCGGTCTTAGACCATCATTCCAGTAAGTCTCCGCAAGCTTTATCGCACGCTAGACTCATGTGTCAACAGCGGTCGTGACCGTATTCTTCGATGGTTATCACGCGGTCTGTCTCTACCCAGAACTGACCTTCAAATTAAACATAAACGTCGCTGCATCTGGAAACAGTTCTCGCGAAGTAAAGGCCAGAAAGAAGTACGAGCTTCGCGGATGGCGCCAGGTCAGCAGCCGCGACGCATTCGACATTTTGCCAGAGCTTCGTCTTTGGGAGATACGAGTTGTTGGCGACGCGGCCTGTTGGGTTGACATCGTTGGACCTAATCATGGATACCGTCTGGCAGCAGAATCATGGTCTGCAATGCTGCCATCGGAAGGGCTTCGCGTCAAGCTACAATATTCTGTTTTCCGCCGGGATCGTATGCGATACTTTTATTGCATCGATGTCGCTATATCGCGTTGGGCGCACTGTGCAGTGTTTGACTGGTGAGACCTCCGACCCCTTTGCATTCCGTGACTGATGATATTACTAGGTCCGATACTGAGTTTGAAGCGTCTTGTCGTGCGCTTACCGACGTAACTCAGCAGGATGCGTCAAGGAGTCTTATGGCCCATACTTTCATGGCGCACCACCACACGGAACATTGTTATAGGTGGAGAGACGGCCAAAGAGAGTGTGAGAATATCAAACAAATCATGTAATGAGGTTTTCTTACCCTTCTAATAGACGTAGTAGTCGCCGCCAACTATAATGAATTAAACAGGCTTCGTCGTACTTGACACATCACATCTAGCGTACTCGCGTTGATACCCTTTCTAAATACTGACTATCTCGTTATCCGTCAGGGTGATTAAGTGTCAAACTATTATTTACATGGGCAGTGAGTGATCGCCATACAGATCATCGATCTAAATTCAGCTTTCTGGTAAGGCACAAGAAGACGGCATGCAAGTATATATCACGCGTTGCATAGTAGGAACCCATGCCCACACCGAAATCATCCAACATGATGGAACCAATACAGAAAGAATGGGAAGTTGGTTAGTTCTTGTTCTATACTCAAACTAACGACATCCTCCTGAGTAGTTCTATAGCAGCATTGATTGGCATACTTTATAACAGAGATGGATTCGCAGTTCGTGTCGACTGGGCCGACTATGGCGCAGGTGAAAGAACGTACGTTAAGCACCACAAGACATACGAACAAGTTATTAACGGTTGACTAGCTGGCACTGGGTGAAAACCCCAATAATTTTTAGCGAAAATGGTGGTAATAATTTGTCCGGAATTTTCATCAATTTTTTTGGTTACAATTATCTTGAAAATGTCTTAAAATAGCATGAAAATCAGGTAAAAATTTGAAAGATTGCTTAAATAAGAGTAAAAATGTTTATAAAATTTCAGAGGCAAAATTATATAATTAAATGCGAACAAATATTTAGCACAATTTTCACTGAAAACATCTACCCTTTTCATCCAGTGTGGGAGCCTTTGAAAAGCCTAGGAATACCCGGCAATGACGAAGTCAACAACGCAATGCTCGACAGAATGTGGGCGCACTTGACGGAACGTCACAAGATAAGCCGCGAGAAATTTGAGAACGGGTTCTATAAGGTCCAAATGCTCTGGGTTTCACGCAAATTCTATCGTACGTTCAGAGCTCCACATGAGCAACTCTTAAACTCACATTATGCAGGTGATGAATGTCAGTTCTTTTGGCAAAACTTCCGCCACGAAAAATTGGAGGTTCTACCCCAGTCGGACGATAACGAAGATGTTTATGATCCCGAGCAACGGAAGGATGAAACTTATCTTCAATGGTACGCCGGGTGGCGCGCCATTAACAGCGATTCGCCTTTATCAGACGAGGAATAATCCTAGTAGAAATAGATAAACTTCGAGAGATACCCACCTACAATGATGTACGACGTATCCAAGCCGCGAACGCATTATGATCTTCCTCTAGGTAGTTGATGACTCAAAGAAGGTCCTCCACTCGGTGATTTATGGCTCGATGATCCACTTAGAAAGGTTCCGTTACGGATCGGGAACTCATAAGACGCGCTTGAGAAGGTGATGTCGTTTCGGATCGGGAACTCACTGTTGTGCTCGTCACCCACACACTTGCTCGCACTGCGGTCATCGTCATAACTCGTATTTACTAATCGTACTCTTAGAAGGCTTAAAATTGCCTCACGTCGCATCTTTCACGCACGCCTCCTTTGTGCAACTTAAGCGTTGTACGGCCTGATGGATTGAAATCATATGCTATTGGTGGCCACGTGGAAAACGTGATTTGGCCGCGGCGGTTTCCCGTCTGGTTCGACATGCCTCAGTAAGAAGCCAGGGCACAGCCCTCGGTAAACCTCGGGCCTTAGTGCCCCGGAACATGTACCGCTTACCCTACGAGTTCTCAATCACACACGCGGCCGTCGGAGGCCCTCGCCTTCGGCGGTTGGCACTTGGCTACCTTCTTGTTCCTCTGGCTCATCAGATTGGATCATCTTGTGACACCCTCCGGCCGCGCCCTGCCGCGCTCAGCAGTTGAACACAGGACAAGCCGTCGCATCAACGATTACCATCTCCTGAATACCCATGGAGCCCAGAGGATACTGCAAAGAACTTACTTGGACGTGATAATCAACACTTTGGCCCCAAGCACGCTTGAAATGAAGAAAGTGGACAGATTCATGCAATGGCTGCCCAATGAACATCAGTGTGCGGAGGAAAGCCGTCATCTACACGAGGCGTTGAGTAGCGCCTCAAATTCAGGGCGGAAACAATAATTGTCGGTGGTAGGTCCGGCAACTGCCGTAGGACCTTCATCTCAACTTCAACTTGAACCATTATGTTCTTGACATCTTCTCAACTCTCCAACTACCTATGGGCGAGAACCAGTCTGAATTGGCACAGTCGTCAACCTGTCAACCGAGTCTTCCCCTCCCTAGAATCGCCATCCTTCCCTGCTATTCCATGCACCCGGACCACTCATTGACGTACACATTACTGGACGGCTTTTCTTTCACCGTCCTCTCTCGCTTATAAGTCATATATGCATGGGAACCCCGCGGCGCAACCGACTTCGACTCTCAATCAGCACCAACGATTCCCCGGCCGAAGAACGGCTGTAGTCGCCCACCGAGTCTAACCGTAACCTGATGGCAGTCCTCTACCTTCGATTGTACCTTTTCGTACTGAAATGGGCGCCAAAGCGGCTTATATCGCCCTCGGCCTTATCTCAATCCCGCGACGACCTCCACTTTTCATTAAAACGTTCAAAAAAAACACGCCATCTGTCCAACAATCAATTCCCTTTGGCTGACTGCATGGTCAATCTTGTGGCGTTCAATCCTCTTGAGCCCTCATAATTAATGTCGGGCTCCAAAAACATGAACAGTGCAAACCGTGCCTTCATTACGCGCCCCAACGCTCACTCGGAGCCTTATCCTTCGCGTACGCCACACTTCCAATTACCCGATCTTATCACTTGCCTAATCCCTTTCCGATCAGACCGGCCCCTATTTTCCTACCTTAAGTGCCTCCTGGCCTAGCCTCCTCTCCCTCCCTCCTACAATCTCCTTCAACCCTCGACAAGCCAGCCTGGTTCGCGCCAACACCCCCCACTCTCACCATGGGTATCGGCGACGACTTCACGCTCAACTCGTTCAAGTTCTGCTTGGATCACGGCAACGAAGTCTGCTGGACGCACTGCTTCTGCGACCACCGCGAAGACAACAATGCCACCATCAGCGACCTCGCGCAGATGTTGGGGAAGGGGGAGAAATATGATGTAAACGTACGTCCGCGCCCCGCAGCGCATCGCCTCATGGTGATCCTAACGGCGCGTGTTCGACAGGAGCGAAAACAAATATGCGCTTTTGCTCTGGGGGCAAAGCCGGCAAAGAAGGGCTCAACAGCATGGAAGTGCAAGTCACACGGAAAGGTGGACTGCAAAAACTGCTTCGATTGGACGAAGATCATCGTGAACCAGGAGCAATAATAAGGCGGTGAGCACGTTTCGTCTTGCACCTCTTCCGACATTGACGTTTTGCTCCTTTGCAAGGATATACATGCAAGGGCTTTGACAGCACCTACTCGGCGCGTGGCTATTGTACAATACCCTACTTACTTTCTTCTTGCTCTGTTCCCCACCACTCGCAATCTTTGGCATCAGTTTTACCAACTTTGATCATTCATTTTGTACAATTTTCAAGTCAACTTTCAATTCATTCACATCATTCATATACACCAGGTTACATTTAAGTTCTAAGCATCACAAATTGTACAATCAATAAGATAACTTGTCAAAGCTTGGGAGTGTTGACAAAAGCGACACCCTAGGCGGGAGAAGGAGCGCGTTTCAGCATGAGATAATAAGGACAATTCAAAAAGCACGTTACCTTCTCAATGCTCGTCTTCAATTCCGGGATGGCGGCTGCGATGAGACCTTTCTCCTTTTCAGTCACAGAGCCGAGAGGCAGAATCTCCTTAACTCCGTCCGCCTTATCCAATCTATTCAGTACACAATCGAAGCAAGACAAAATTCCACCTACACCCAGCTCAACACGTGCCGAAAAGTAGTCCGTGTCTACACCGACGATCTTCTTCGCCTTGTCGTCCAAGAAGACATATGAAGGCGCGACAATTCCGGTTTCACCTTTGGCGGCCCGAACGACCTTGAGAGCAAATTCTGCGCCGGCATATGCCATACCTAGGAGCGATTGAGACAGAGTCAAAAGGAAGCAAAAAATATACTAACTGAGAGTAGCGCTTCCAGCGCCGTCCTTGGCTTTCACGACCTCGTCTCCACCGAATTGAATGCGATTTATCAACGCATCCGTGTCGGTAAAGGAGGACGGGAGGGGAGCGGAAGATTGGGAGAGGAGGGGAACGATCTAAACGCGATCAGCAATATCGAGACGGCACATCGAGGAAACATATACAGTAACACCGCTGTGTCCACCCACGACAGGTACGATAACTTTGGTGGGATCCGTGTTGGTGATTTCACCGACAAAGGTAGAGGCCCGAACAACGTCAAGGGTGGTGACACCGAAAAGCCTGACGCCGGTAAGTATAAAACAGTTGGGGAATGCAAGTAACCGCACCTCTTGGGGTCAAACACGTCGTGTTTCTTGAGAACCTCAGCTACGATGGGGACGGTCGAGTTGACGGGGTTGGAGATGACGAGGACGAACGCCTTGGGGCACGTCTTGGCGATACCGGTGGCAAGGTCGCGAACGATGCCAGCGTTGATCTTGAAGAGATCGTCTCTGTGCGCGTATGAATTGAGACTGTAACATTAGGATCAAGGATACTTGCCTGGTCATCTACAATACAATACAGTCAGCCCAGTCACACTAGAGCAAACACGAATAAAAAAACTCACTCCAGGCTTGCGGGGAACGCCAGCCGGGATGACGACGACATTGGCGCCAGCAAGAGCTTTGGCAAGACCGTCATCTGGGGGCAGATAACCCTCGACTTTGGAGGGCGTCGCGATGTGGCTGAGATCAGCAGCAACACCAGGTGTGTTGACGATATCGAAAAGGCTGAGGGCGTCGATGAGAGGGCTCGCTTTGAGCAGAAGGGCGAGAGGTTGGCCGATGCCGCCTAGTATAATAATCTGGATCAGATAACGACCATCGGCCAACACGACGCAGAGACGTACCAGCTGCACCAAGAACGACTGCTTTGACCATTGTAGATTGAGGTTGGGATTGAGGTTGATTGGAGGTGAAAAGAAGAGGAGGGTGGACGGTCAAAATTCTTGGGGCAACGGTAGTCAGATGAATCAGATCAGCGTGATTGGTGGCATCTGCCGACCAAGACGTCACTTACAGCACGACCGAACGCGGTTAACAGTCTACGACGATGGTAGTAAGGAAAGACGCGTCAATTGCCCTAAAATATGCTGAGAATCGGGCCTCCGGTCTTCACGACAACATGTGTTTACTGGCGCATTCACGCGCCCAATGCACGGAGCATTTCGGATGTACAAGGGACCCCGCATCCGTTTCTTCTGTCAATGTGGGGTATGCATTCTCCGCAGAGATATTTCAATTTAAAGTCAGGCCTGAGGATCAGGGAGTGATTTACTGCACGCCACATGCAGAGTTTCTTGTTGTACCAAAATGTAAAGTCCAACTGTTCTTTTCGCGGATTAGATAGCACGGACACGTAGACATATACATGAGGAGAACGCAGTTTGAAGTGCAAAACTGAATGAACGTTCCGTTGAACCTCGTTGATTGTAAGTTTGTCAGACTGAGGCATGAGACTGAGGACACGTAAGTGATGCAATCAATCCGCTCCTCCATCACGATCGTCGTCGCGTCAGAGAAAGCCCGTCGCTTTGTTTTTCGTTTCTTGTGGCCTCGATGTTTTCGGCGGCCACTCTCTCGACTTTCTGGACTTGGGCTCGATGGAGCGGTTTTGTGGTGACAACACCTGACGGTGCTTCCTAGGCCGATGACGGGGCGGCGGCGATTGCGACGCGTCGTAAGCATGCCTACTCCTTCTCTACTACTAATGGATGTCTGCAATCGCCCGCTACTCGCTGATTTTTGCAGTCTATCTTGTTTTGTCATCGTGCTACACGTCGCGCGTGCTCGCTGCTTTCTCTGCCTCGCAACCACTCCTGTCGATATGGACCACTGGACTAGGGGATCCTGACCACACGCGAAGGATGATGATGGCAAGACGCTGGATTCGGTGGCTGTGCTACGAGCAAACGGACACTACTTCTACTTCTGGATTCTGTCACCATTGTGTACCCGACTCGATATCCGAATACCCGGGCTCTCTCTTCCTGCCTCTTTCCCTTGGACTTCTTCTCCTTTGGGACCTTTCCTGCCTGGGCTACCTAGCCCATGTGCCCCCCCAAAACAAGGAGACGCCCTCGTCGACACCCACTCAATATCAACCATGTTCACCTCCTCCTCATCTCCCAACTCATCCTCCTCTTCATCGTCAACATCATCTTCTCCAACAATGTCTCCAACATCCTCTGTCTCCGCTACCCCTTCCTCATCTTCCGCCAACTTGGTACCGGGCCTAGGAATAAACCGCCGTAATCGCCGGGAACTGAATGTGCCCTCTGCTTCACGGCCATCCTTATACCGTATCGGGGAACCATCGAGATTCACGAGATGGTAAGAGTTCCGAATTCGACTCTCTACGCGGTACGGTGCTGACCATCGGACCAGTAGCTTTTTTTCTGTTTTCATCACGAATATCAGATCGCTGCGGTAAATTTGGACGAGCTGGCCTTTTTGGAAGACAACCTCGCCAGGTTGTCTCCCCAGTACTTTCAAATCAAACTTCCTCTTCTGCTTCTCCCTATGTTCAATATTGTGCGAGTGAACATCCAGCCGCTGCTGCTGAACGTAAGCGACTTGAACCGCCACATCATCAAAGGCTGTTTCGTGCTCTGCATCAGCAACTGGAGTACGGGCTGTGTTGACAACAAGCCCTAGTGAAATTTCGTTCGGGGAGTGCTTTAACGCGGGTAGTATTCGCTCGTTAATATCGCAGATGGCTTGGTCGAAGTGGTCGGGCCAGTTATGTGGTAGGCCTTCAAAATCTGTTATCGCTGCCCAACCATCCTCACCTAGGTCCGGCGCGCAAAGTCTCTTCAGACGATTCAACAACCGCCCGTTCGATCCTTCCACCAGACTCTGAATCCATGGCGAGTATGCTGCAACTGGGAAATAGACTGTTCCATGGTCCTCGCACCACTCGCGTACCTGCTGATTATTCAAATGCCGGCCGTTGTCTGTCATAAGCGTTTCTGGGGCTGGGAAGTCACGGACGACCCGGTCGAGTGACTTGATAGTGGTGTCTGCAGATCCGGGAACACGAAACTTGTCACCCCAGACCTTCTGAGCAAATGCATCAACATAAAGTACAACTGTCTTGAATCCACCTTTTGCCTTTGGTAGTGACAGATAGTCCGCTACCCACAGCTCGTATGGATGTCGGCGAATCACTGGTTCTAGAAGGGAGTGAATGTGTACTGGTCCAAAGGCTTTGCATCGTCCGCATTCGAGAAGTGCTTTCACAATTGATTTATCCAGCCGAGGACTGTAAATGGAGTCCATCAGCTTCATCTTCACCAAGTCTCGACTCCAGTGTCCATGTGCCTGATGCTCTTCGCGAGCTAACTCGACAGCTTCCTTCTGTGTGACACATTCCAACCTGGCGCGCGCCCGCGTCGATTTACCCGTTGCCAATCGCCACAGCTTTCCTCCATCTATAAAATATCCTTCCGCGCGATGACGGGCCCGCTTCTTGTCACGCACGCTCCGCCCATTCTCAATCTCCCCAAGGGACTCCAGAATCTGAATAAACATGGGCTCTGCTTCGAACCGTGCAAGCAACGGCTCAAGTGGCTCTGCCGATGTTACCGCAAACACATCATTGACCAACCCATGGCGGTCTTGCCAGTCCATGGATACTGACCATTCGTGACCATCTCCATCCACTACCGCCTGTCCCTCATACTTCCTGCTAAGGGCATCCCCAACTAAGTTTGTTCGCCCTGGTCGATGTCGTACGGCAACAATCCAAAAGGACAAGATTGCTTCCTTCCATCTCGCATGTGTCGCTGAAAGCTTGGTATTCGTCAATAGATCCCGCAGCGCCTGACAGTCTGTTTCGACTTCAATTGGGAATCCATATGTATCCTCGTCAAACTCTTCAAGACAGAACTTTAAACCAGCCGTTTCTAGCAAGAACGGCTTGTATCGCTCCTCCGCTGCAGACGTACGTTTAGAGACATAGGCAATCGGGTGAAGGGTCCGTGTCGCTTTTCCGCTAGGCGCTACCGCCTCATGCCACTGGGCTAACCAACCTCCGAAACCCTTCTGACAACCATCTGTAGTGACGATAAAGGGAGATCCATCGTACCGTGGGGCTTGTAGCACTGGCTCACTGATTAATGCCAGTTTAAGTCGAAGAAACGCACGGTCATGTTCTTTTGTCCAGTGCGCGGGAAGATTAACACGTCGCTGTCCTGCTCGATATGCGGTGCGTCCTTTAGATGTTGGAACTTCAGCGAGACGTAGGAGATCAGAGAGGGGTTGTGCAATCTCAGCATACCGGCGAATCTGCGAATGAAAGACGCCTGCCAAACCCAGAAACTGCCCGACATTCTGCAAGTCCACCGGTGTAGGCCAGGAAACCAGAGCAGAAACCTTCTTCAAATCTGGCTTGATCCCATATTTCCCTACACGCGCTCCCGCAAATACAGCCTCTCCCATGAACAGTGCCGTCTTCGTTGCTGAAAGCGAGAGGTTCGATGATCGCACCCGTTCAAGGACGCGGATGAAGTCCTGCAATAGAGCTTCAAAATCATCCCCTGCTTGCCCGCCATCATCCACAAACAGAACCATGATCTCGTCAATCAATCCCCGTAGTTCCCGCTGTGTGACCTCTGAAAACCACGTCGGTGCACCTTCTATTCCCATAGGCATCCTCTTCCAAGAAAAGTAGCCTCTTCCCTCTACAAAGAAACACAGATATCGCTGTGCCTCTCGACTCGTTTGGCAAGCAAAGAACCCAGATGCGAAGTCGAAGGTATTGATATAACGTTTACCACAAAGTACCTGCTGTTTCGCGCGAATATCACCTTGCGGCATGGGCCGCGTCTCCAAAACCTTGTTGAGCTCCTCGAAAGTGCTAACAATACGCCAGGCAGGTGTCGATATTTTAGCAGTCTGAGTAGGTCGAGTCTCTGGTCGAGGTGGCAGATTCAGACTCGACTCGATCCCCGCCGCCACGCATGCATCGTTGAGGATGTGGAGTAACTCATCCATAGGCATCCCCTGGTCCACGTGTGTTTTCTGTGCGAGAGTGATTGGTGAGCAGCATAGAACGTCTGTCGCAGAAATGGGCGCGACAATTCCGGCATCAACCATCTCATCCAGCTTCGCATTGAACCACGACTTTGCTGGTGGCGACATCCGGCGCTGTCCTATCTTCCGCTTAAATGTAACTCCCTCTGGAATCTTCACCGTAAACTCAGCATCATCCACAACCAGCACCTCCGCCATTGAAAGTGCAAAACAATCCGCGTACGACCGAATGGTATGCTCGACTCGTTGGCGCTCTGAGTCTGTGAGATCGGTTCCAATCTTGATAGCCGCAAGAACGGCGTCAACGCGACGGCTGCTGAATGGATCTGTCTTCCTCGTGAAGATATTCATTTCGTCCTGGAGTACCCGTACAGGTGCCTCAATCTCCTCTTCCTCTTCCTCCTCTTCCACTGTACACACATCTTCTCCTACACGACATCTCTCCACGCGGATGGTCTCCATCACCTGCTTCGCCAGTTGTCGCCCACCGCGTCCCTTCCTCGCGGATAGACCCTGACTCAGTCGCCAAGCCGTACGCTCTTCTTGAGAACGTCGCTTGCGCGTGATAGGCAGATCTGAATGAAGCACCGTGTCAGCCGAGTTGAGTTCTGGTGTGTGTGAAATGGGTAACGAGACTTCCCTCGTCGGGGAGTGCGAATCCCCGATGAAGTTTGCGCACGTCGAGTCTATTGACTCTGATTTTGAAAGGTGCTGTGCTTCCACTGGTTCCAAGCCCTTCATCAACTCGCTGTCTCCGGCGGGTGTCTCTGTTGAATTTTTCGATTCAGCATCAGATGGTATTCCGGCAGATTCTGCGACATGAGAAACTTCCCTCGTCGGGGAGTGCGAATCCCCGATGAAGTTCGCGCACGGTGGGTATAACAACCCAGTATCATCCTCTTCGCATCCAAAGCGAACCGCCTCCCAGTCACTATATGCCCTCTCTATTTCCTCCTGTCCCTCCATCGCTGTAGGCGGATACGCCAAGTGACTCCAGTCCTGTAAAACAATCTTGTCAGTATCATCCAATTCAATCTCATCACTGGAGACTCGCCGGGTCTCTCGCCTTGAGGGTTCCCGCACCCCGGGCAACCCCTGCAAGGACGCTCGCGATTCGGCAACAAAAGTCACCGGGTTCTCACCCAAGGTTGTGGCATCCAGTCGAGACATGTTCGGCAACACAACCTTCTTCTCCCCCACGGTCAGCGCCACCGTATCCGTCGAGTACTCATGCACTGCACGAAACTCTCGTAAGAGAGGCTTCCCAAACAACACTTCCCAGCTCCCTCCTCCTGCAAATATCTCAAATGCACCTTTTCCAACTACACCGCCCACTGTAACTTTCCCTTCCCACACTCCTTCTGATCGCACACGAGCACCATTTGCCATTCGCAGCCATCGCGATGATGGCTTTAATGCACTCAAACGATGTGCCACCTTGCGGAAAACCTCCAAATCGATTGCCCCCACCATAGAGCCATCATCGAACACTGCTGTGAGTCGCACATTCTCTCCTTGTGGACCCTCTAGTATGACGCGCTGTGTATATGGCCGGTCGCGCGGCTTCAGTTCCTGCTTGTTCCCAGTATTGTTCACGCCAGTAGAAGCAGAATAAAACATGAATTCGTTTTGATCATCGTAGACAACAGGAAGTATCTCGGTATGAAAAGTGGTCACCGGAGGCTCGATATCGTGGCGAAGCACCGGCGTAACATCACTAGATGGTAAGAAAATAGGTATTGGTGAAACGTGTTTGTGTGTGTGCACGCTCGAGAAATCCCGCGCGACTTGTAGAATCTGGGGGGGAAATGCGCACGGTACGGGATGTGAGGCGGGTATAGTCCTAAGCATAGTGTCCAGTGCTTGGAGTGCAGTTGCTTGGTTCTCGAAACGCGCAAGTCGAACGCCTTCTGCCTGCAAGAATAGAAGTTGTGCCGAACTGAGCTCGTCGACCGCGCGTCGGAAACTCGTCCAGCTCGTTATCGCAATCCCCACCAGATGTGACCGTAACGAGCGCGGCATGCGGTCCTTGACCTCGTCAATACATAGCCCTGCAATATCTGGAATTTGGTGAGCCAAGCGCGTAACTGCATTGACCCACACGCGAATCATCATCTGCTTTGTGCCACCAACCAGCACCCAGCTCGCCATATTCTCCTCTGTCAACTCGCTCGCCTTTGCTAATAGCGCTGCTCGCTTCTCATGCGGCCGTTTTTCCCCTGCAGTGATATCCGGCCACTCCACCTCGAACGCGTCTCTCATTCCCAATACGGCGCGCGTAGAATCCCAAGTTGTGACTGGACCGTTGACATTCGTCGTTACTTTGTCGAACCATCGACGTGCATCGGAGTGGCGAGGGAAAAGCGTTTTCAGGATTTGAATCCTCGTGTTGTCGTCAGAGATTGTGTCGGAATGAAGTAGGAAGTATCGGGAAACGCGATCAATGAACTCTCCGGCATTTTCTCCCTCGCGTCCATCGCCATAGAAAGCCGCGTTGTCGATATCCTGGTAACCCATTTGTCCCGAAGCAAAACACGAGGCGAACACAACACGTTTAACAACGCCGAGCTAAATCCACTTGAATACGAAAAGGAAAATGGCGTGCGAGTCCGAAATGGCTTGCTTCGAATCACGTCCTCATCACCAGATGGACTAGGGGATCCTGACCACACGCGAAGGATGATGATGGCAAGACGCTGGATTCG
>QLPD01000042.1:0-64518 GCA_003314085.1 Hymenopellis raphanipes
CCGCTCCCTCATGTGACGTCCAGACGCTGACCTTTTCTTCTCTTTGCAGCCCGGTGAACAACAAGGCCAGTCCGGGCAACAGGCGGGACAGCCATATATGCACTTTCCCCAGGATCCTGGTCCTTCGTCCCATCCCCGCGGACCTCCTGCTCCCCAAGATAATGAAGTCGAGGAAGGCAGCGGCGACGATATGCCCAACGATAACAGTCCTCCGGAAAAAATGCCCCCCATAACGCCGTCGCAGACACTCGGCGGACGGCGGTCGAGGAATGGCGCTGCTATGGGCAGCGACGAATGGACACGACAGCGGAAAGACAATCACGTAAGACATTGTTCCCGGACTGTTCTTTATCGTCGCTGACATCTTCACCACAGAAAGAAGTCGAGCGTCGCCGGCGCGGCAATATCAACGAAGGCATCAACGAGCTTGGGCGCATCGTCCCCAACGGCTCCGGCGAGAAGGCCAAGGGTGCCATTCTCTCGCGCGCGGTGCAGTACATCCACCATCTCAAGGAGAATGAAGCGCGGAATATAGAGAAGTGGACTTTGGAGAAGCTGCTCATGGACCAGGCCATGGGTGATCTGCAAGCCCAGCTGGAGGAGATGCGCCGGCTCTGGGAGGAGGAGCGCATCAACAGGATGCGGCTCGAGCAGGAGCTTGAAGCGTCTAGGAAGGGCGTTAAGCGCTCGCACGACGAGGCTAGTGATGGGAAGGATGAGGACAGCAACAAGAGGCAGAGGTCGGAGTAGAAGGTTGTGGGTGTTTGCTTTGTGTCTTGCTTTCTGTATTACCATTGGGCTCTCTTCTTTTTTTATTACTCGTGTTTCTTTATATCTCTTGATTGTGTACGGTAAACTTGTTAGGACTATGCAAGTCGTGTACTGTAGATTTGGGTTTGAATTATCAATTCCAAACAATAGCGGCAGGTATGCAAGTGGTCTTAGCTTCCTCGCCGTTGATACGACCCCGACCATGACCTGCAGCTTCCTTGTCACTTTTAATCCCGACGATTGGAACGTTCTCAGTTCTCGTTTGATATGACAGTCCGGCATCGTCGTACGCTTGCAATTGTGGCGCAGGACGCCATAAGAAGCACATGCACATCTTCAAAAGTCTTTGTAATCCAAAAGAAAGCTCCAAGCTTACATTCTAGA
Source organism: Hymenopellis raphanipes (assembly GCA_003314085.1). Lineage (NCBI taxonomy): Eukaryota > Fungi > Basidiomycota > Agaricomycetes > Agaricales > Physalacriaceae > Hymenopellis > Hymenopellis raphanipes. The sequence goes on from QLPD01000042.1 coordinate 1,156, forward strand.
TACCTATCACTACTAGCAGCTGAGTAAGCGACTTTTTGTTCTCCAGCGATGGTGGGGGGGTTATCATTGAAGCCTACTCACATTGGATCCGACTGAGCCCGCAAGGTAGCGAAGTATCTGGATTGACATTCAAGGGATTCTTTCTTGTTGTTGAAGAACCGTTGACTCTTCATCATTGGATTTGAGTGGTTTGAGAGACGTGCTTGCGTCTACTTGTACAGCTGTGTATTGCGACCGCGACTTGACCAACTACTTCATTAACAGCACAGGAAACTCGGCCCTCCACGGGAGAGTCACGTTGAAATGGAACGAGGTCCTTACTCCTCTGCGTGCAAGGACGCGGTGCTGCCAGTCTTCTCGACCGCGTCTTACTAATCGGATTGGTAAAGCAACTTGAAGGTTTTATACCTATATAACGTCCGTAGCACAAGCTAGAGTTCACTATCTCTCCTCTCCTTTGAGTTAGATTCCCTCTGGTCATACTACTACCTTTCGCCATCATGGACCGATACAACGCCCTCCACATACGCCAGTCGCCCAACCTGCGGCAGGCCATCGCCGACACCATAGCGAACGACACCGCCCTGTTCGGGTACTGGGCTGGTCTCCCCTCCGTGGACATCTGCAAGGTCGTCGCAGCCACCAACGTCGACTGGGTCGTCGTCGACGGAGAGCATACCCCGCTTTCGCCGACGCTCATGGCTGAGATGGTCTCCTCCTCGTCCTCATCCTTCTGAGCGCCTGCTTATCGTACCATAGATCCAAACACTGAGGATGTACTCCCAAGGCCGCATCATCCCCGTCGTCCGCATCCCATCGCATGCACACGACTGGATTACATGGGCCCTCGACGCCGGCGCGGGCGGCATTATCATCCCCCACACCGAAACGCCCGCTCAGGTGCGCGCGTCAATCGCCGCCGCGAGGTTCCCGCCCCAAGGAAGCCGCTCCTTTGCGCCGTTTGTCCGTAAGTTGCACCCGCCTGGGTGCGCTATTTGTAGTGCTAATGACGAGGAAATTCACAGTCTTCCCTGGAGCACAGCTCGCCGCCCCAGAGGGAAAGACCTGGATGGACGTAGCGAGCAACCACTGTGCCGTCATCCCGCAGATCGAGAGCGGATTAGGCGTCGAGAATCTGGAGGAGATTCTGCAGATTGAGGGTGTAGATGCTATTAGTGAGGCGTCTCCTTTCCTTTCTTCTTCATCATCATGACACTTTCAGTGATTGGTCCCACTGATCTGGGAAATGACCTGGGCAACGATCCCAAGCGCGTCGCGGAAGCCATAGCGCGCATCGAGTCCCTTGCGCGCCACTACCGCAAGCCTATTGTCGGGTTCGTGCCGGAGAGTGCCATCGTGGACAAGTTCAAGGCGGGCTATCGCCTGATGACGGTCGTTGCTGATGTGTTGGTTCTGAAGAGTGGGATTGAGGCGGGTGTCCAGAGGAGCAGAGATCTCGTTAAGAATTATCAGATGTCGGCCAACTAGGAATCATGCCAACTAGATATTACATACCTTAGAGCAGCCGAAGAACACAGCAACGTGGAATGTTATTAGATTTGTCGTAAAAGCCCGGACCCGGAAACGAAGCGACAGCAAGAGAAGCTCAGGACAAGAAAATGAAATCTTGGATAAAAAGAAAACTTGCATGCATTCCAAAGAAATTGTTGCGGCCGATTGATACCAGAGCAACCAAAGTCTAAGAGGTCAAATGTCTTCAAGCTGTGTCCGGCAGCATCGTCCTTAGCAAGGTGTTCAGTTTGTGATGAACGCGGTTTAAACCCCAAAGACGCGGTAGCGGCACGCTAGCGCGTCTATTCGCTTGAAAAAAAGATGTTCTAATCATCTATAACGTGAGCACTACCTGTTAGATGGGCTCTCTGTTGGTGGTGGTGGTAGCCAGAAAGAGAGAGTAATGATTCCAGAAAAGGCAACTCCCACCCTTTGACTTCTTTCCCCATGATCAATCTAAGTCTTTCCCTTTTCACCTTTTTCCACAACCTCTCGCCTTCCCGTACTGGAGAACTGACGGAGCAATAAACTCATTCATTACGTCCACTCTTTTCGCGCTGCTCACGACTCCGATAAGAAGAATAACATTGCTTGGGTACTCTCAAATTGGAAAGGGAAAAGAGCACAACTTCTTGGAAACAGAAGGCGCGCCGCCGCGGAAAATGAGGAAACTCAGTCGTGCGAGCAGCACAGGTCTAGATATGCGGCGTACGTGGTTCACGGATCGCGACAGGGAGATATCATAAACATTCCCAGTCCATTCCATTCGTCGTCTACGACGACGTTACCTATTTACATGGTCCATCATATATCTTCCAAGTGGACTGGCATTTGCCAGCAATCCTCCATCGATGTCTCTGAACTCCCTCAGAGAAAACCTACGATGCGTTCTTTTTTACCAAGCAAAGGCCCAAAGAATGCACCTCTAGCCGAATCTCGGAAGGACCGATATCTTCTTACCGATATTCCAATCTCTTGCATTAGATAAACCGCCTTCTCTTTGATCATTTTTCCATTTCGTTGGACCTGAGCTCGGATGTCTGGGGTTCTCTCACCATCGGTCCGCGTGCAGGCATAAAACGCTCTTCGTTTGCTGGCCCAGGCTTTTTCGACAAATCCAATAACATTACACGTTCCTGTGTTTGTCTGCCTCTAAGGTATGTTGCATCTAACTTTGATTTCTAGTTCTCCACCCTCTGCCTCTCCTCCTTCTGATAACTCTCAACAAGATCTCTGCTCTTCTGAACACCCTTCTCGATCCCACTCTTCAAAACCCAAACATCAGCCACGACCGCCATCAGGCGATAGCCCGCCTTGAACTTGTCTACAATGGCACTCTCTGGCACGAACCCGACAATAGGCTTGCGGTACTGGCGCGCAAGGGACTCGATGCGCTCTATGGCTTCAGCGACGCGCTTGGGATCGTTGCCCAGGTCGTTTCCTAGGTCAGTGGGACCAATCACTGAAACGACCCAAGTCAGTATCACGCTCGTTATGAATGGAGGAGCCTCACTAATAGCATCTACACCCTCAATCTTTAGAATCTCCTCAAGATTCTCGACGCCTAATCCGCTCTCGATCTGAGGGATGACGGCACAGTGGTCGCTCGCGACGTCCATCCAGGTCTTTCCCTCCGGGGCGGCGAGTTGCGCTCCAGGGAAGACTGTGAAGTTTGAACATGGCCGTTAGTACCACGATGACGCGCCCGGCCTCGAGTTGAGCGTACTTACGAGCAACTGGTGCGAAAGACCGTGTTCCTTGTGGAGGGAACCTCGCGGCGGCGATTGACGCGCGCACCTGGGCGGGTGTTTCGGTGTGGGGGATGATAATCCCGCCTGCGCCGGCGTCGAGTGCCCATGTAATCCAGTCGTGCGCGTGCGATGGGATCCGGACGATGGGGATGATGCGGCCTTGGGAGTGCATTCTCAGTGTTTGGATCTATAAGCAGACGCTCAGATGGATGAGGAGGAGGAAGGGGAGGAGGAGCAGACCATCTCAGCCATGAGCGTCGGCGAAAGCGGGGTATGCTCTACGTCGATGACCACCCAGTCGACGTTGGTGGCTGCGACGACCTTGCAGATGTCTACGGAGGGGAGACCGGCCCAGTACCCGAATAGGGCGGTGTCGTGAGCTAGGGTGTCGGCGATGGCCTTGCGCAGGTTGGGTGATTGGCGTATGTGAAGGGCGTTGTATCGGTCCATGTTGAAAGGTATACTGTGATGATAAGAAGGTCTGACTAGGAGGAGAATGATAGCAAACTACAGCTTGAGGTACGGCCTTTATATAGGTCAGTATAAATCCTTCATATTCTTCGAACTGGTTTACAATCTGATTCGTAAGGCGAGTACCTACCTCAGGCTATTTATCAGCGCTTTGTGGTATGCAGAGCAATCATGACTGGGTTCTGTTGAGTGCGTTTCATAGACTCGCCGAAGGCCGAGTCTCTCGACTTTCAACCAATTAGTCGGGCTGCGTCGGTGATTTCTATCTGAACTCAATGTGGGCGCCTCCGCCGAGGGAGGAGAGGAGAAGAGAATGTGTGCTTGAGATGCCGTGCCATTCACGAGTTCGCCGAAAATATAATTTCTGAGAAATATAAGGCTGGGTGCAGAATGATGGGTACCACCAAACTTGTGGACTCTGGGGTTCTCGCTGATGATAATCGACATGCTCAAAGTTGCATTGACAGGTAGTTAAATTATCGAGTAGAAGAACAGCACATCTATCATACTATAACTGAAATGGAGAACAAGAGAAGTAGTACTTCCTGGACCTGTTAACTACCTTTCGCTGAGCCTGGCATTGGAATCTTGTTTGAGTTTCTCTTCTAAGCGTAGCGCAATTTGTTAGCTCTTACTTGAGAACATCTTCAGAAAGAGGAAGAAGCGGGACCTCCTGGAAACAGACGACACGCCGCCACACAAAATGAGGAACGCAATAGACAACTAACATGGAGAAATCCATGGGACGCTGGCACGCCCGTATTGCACAGACTTTCCTGGATGGTCTGAAGGAACGTGCAGGCCAGGATATGTGAGGCGTCGAATAGATTGTACGGAAGCCATAAAACGAGAGAGTTCAAGGAAAGAGGGGCTATTCCCAAAAAGGCAATCGCCTCTTGCTTCGTTGCGATCACCTGGACACGCTTTCACAATGTGCCTTCGCCGACACTCTATTTACGATGCCCATCACCTACAGGCCGTCGACGTCGTCCGACGCTGAGATTAACGACGCGGACGATAGCATCGTGCTCTCCGACTTGGTCCGAACTGGCGAGGCGTCTCGCCTGCGTCGCAGGGGCGCTATACGGCTGGATCATCATGCGACGACAGCACAGACAGCGGCCGTAGCGGACGGGCCGACGTGGGAGCCTGATGAGACTCCGAGGCCGCACAGAGAGAAGGAGGAGTATCTGTGGATGCTGTTCTGCGGTGGCGAGGGCGACAGTGACGACGACGACTTTGACCAGTACCACCACGATGCCTTTGAACCGTCGCTTTTCCCGCTGTGCCCAGCATCGGCGTCATCGCGCTCGGCGACGACGACGAGACGTCCCAGAGGAACGAACGGCTGTGGGGCACTGGTGCATATGCGAGCCGCTCCGCGTGCGCGGCTCGGTGTATGGACTGCCAAGACCCGTGCGTCTGACGCTGTGGTGTCGCTGGACACTACTTACTTTGATCGCGCCGCTGTCTCGAAGATTGTGCGGAGTGCTTGCGGGTGTGTCCGTGAAGGCGTCGGGTGCGCTGTATGGTGAGCATCCGCTAGACTTTAGCTTTTTTCTCTAAATTAATGAGCGACCCTTTCAGCGGTAATCCCTTGGGCACGCGCTACAGACCCTGCAAGAATGCAGAAGATGGCATCTTTGTCCCCCATGCTAGGCATCCTCGTCCTCACCCTCGCCCTGATGGGCCGGCTTACTGGCATGACTCAGCAGCCTCGACGCCGTCCCAGAATTTCTACATATACACGTTCTTTTCTTCTGCAGTGTCATCTGCGCCGGTGTACAGTTTCTCCTCGCGCCATGCTCACATGCGGCAGCACCATCTACCCCAGCAGATCCCTGTTTATTCCCAGCCTCCACCGCTGGTCGAGCTGGACGACAACCTCATGTTCTCGCGAATGTTGACATCATCGCCTACGCCGCTATCTGACGTTGGCGAGGAGGATGCTCGCGAGGGCGACTACACCATGGCCTCGAATTGGGCTGAATTCGCCAATACGAATGCGCCACTCGATCCCGATGGCGACGATACGCCAGACTCTCCAGACAAGAGCAACGAAGTGATGCTGTTCCCAGAGCGGTAATAGTTCCAGTCTGAATGGTAATGTCAATTCGTAAACGAAGTAACGTTTCGCAGTGGCCACCAATGATGTTATGTTCCGTTGGGTGCTGGGCCACTTGATAAATGATTTCTTTTACGACTTTCAATGCGGACTTTCTACATACTACGTTGTACCACCATCTACATACACTTGGCATCTATCACTTTTATCATACTATGAAGACGAACTGGTTTCATTGATTTGTGATTGCTCAATTTCGAAGAACCCTTCGTCTCCAAGACGTGGATGGACGTCGCGAGTGACCATTGCGCTGTCATCCCTCAGATCTAGAGCGGATTGGGCGTCGAGAATCTTGAGGAGATTAAGGGTGTAGATGCTCTTAGTGAGGCGCCTTCACTCATAACGAGCGTGACACTGACCTGTTTCGATGATTGGTCCCACAGATCTAGGAAATGACAGTCCCAAGCGTGTCGCGGAAGCCATAATGATAGAGCGCATCGAGTCCCTTGCGCGCTAGTACCGCAAGCCTATTGTCGGGTTCGTGCCGGAGAGTGCCATCGTAGACAGGATTGAGGCGGGCTATCACCTGATGGCGGTCGTTGCTGATGTTTGGATTTTGAAGAGTGGGATCGAGACAGGTCTTCAGAAGAGTAGAGATCTGGTTCAGAGTTATCAGAAGGAGGCGAGCCAGAGGTTGGTGAACTAGCTAGATATTACATACCTTATTAGACCAGCATGCAATGTTATTGAAAAAATTCGGACGAGTAAACGAAGAGCATTTTATGCCTGCACGTAGACCGACAGCGCGAGTCAGGACAAGAGATTTCCATGGATAAAAAGAACACTTGCATGTATTCCCAGGAGATTGTTGCAGAGGATTACATAACAGCCAGAGGTAACCAGAGTCTACAAGACCATGAATATCTCCAAGATGTGTGTCCGACAGCACCGTCCTTGCTCAAAGGGAAGATAAATCCAGCAAAATAACGCTATGTACTTAGATAAATGGAAAAGGGAAGGATGACCGACGGAGAAGCCAAAGAGGAATTGCCTTTTCGAGAATCAGCTTCAGACGTCCATGTCCTCGCTCCACGTCGACCGCATCCTTTGGCAGCATCCCGCCTGAAATATCAACGATTTGGCCCAAAACGCTCTGCGTGATGCGGCTTACTTTCCTCTTCTATGACACGGACCGCTGCTGCGCCTGAAAGAATAGACGAAGCGCTACAGAGAACATGCTTCAACGTCGGGTGAAGATGAGGTGTTTGGAATAGGATGACATGGCTTTCGAGACGGTCTCTTTAGTATTTGGGTACGGCATACGAAACCCAAAGAAACTGATACTCATTGTCAATTCAGCAGAATACGAAAATTATGCTCGGCCTTCAAAGTCCCTCGCCCAGCTGTGTCATATTCTGCGTGGAAGCCATTTCCAGCGCGTTCATCCTATCCATACAGCACCAAGGTCCATCTGTTCGTTTTACATCAAGCGCCTAAATTCCTCCTCGGACCTGGTCTCGTTTGCTCGACAAATGAGAGCCTAGATGCGCATACACATTTCCTCTGTTGTCGGACCGGGATGTCGAATGACTCTTTTCCTCACCCAAACCTTTACTCGTCTCACGAAGGACTATCCGGACAAGCCCGTGCAATATGGAGGTTCCTCACCCTCCTTCGCGTTCTTGTACACTGCTGTCTTCGGCGCAACATTTCTCACAGTACCATGGTGGGCTAGGTAGCCCAGGCAGGGAAAGGGAAGGTCAGGGAGAAGAGAGGGTTGGAGTCGAGGGTGTCGAGGGTGCAGAGGAGAGAGTCGAGGCTTCGGCTGAGCCCGATGTCGATGGATCCGGAGTAGAAGTAGTTTCCGTTCCGTTGTAGCACAGCCACCGAATCCATCGTCCTGCCATCATCACCCTTCGCGCGTGTAAGGATCCCCTAGTCCAATGGGTCTACCCTTCCCGCTGGGGTTCTGTGCTAAATAAAGGCCACGCATAGGGCGTCATCAGCTGGAAGCCATCTACCCCAAGACTGGTACATGTTGCTCTTGTCTAATCGTATTGGCTGGCGTTCATCCGTTCATGTAGCCTATCGCAAACCCGCCCTCTCGAGGAAATGGACCTTCTCCTTAGCCGCGAAAGTCCTTTCACGTGAGATGAGGCAGCACGTTTCAAGCAGCTCAAGGAAGAGCTCGCAGCTGGAGGGAAGATACAAGACCTTGCTCAGGGCGAGGGCTTATAGCCAATGCCCAGTTTCGAGTTTGAAAGGAATGACACGATGAGGGGTCGTCTTGTATTTTTGTTTATGAGTGCTACAGGACTTAGAACGTTTACACTTCGACGTCTCACTACGGCAAAGTTGTCTAATATCCGAACAGTCTCGAATACGGTTGAGTATGATCGTGTTTTGCCGGACCGCAAATACTTACCGAATGTAGTGAGGATGAAGAGATTCCCGCGACACGTACTGTGCACTCCACGGTTTAATTTCCGTCCGATGCTGATATCTGGGATTGCGGTGGTGAGGCTATGTCAACGCTGATGTGATTCTCAAGGTCGGGTATCAAGACTCCTTCATCAGGAAACGGCCTTGGGCATCACGGTAACCCAAGACAGCACTCACGACAACACCTAACCAGAGGCGCCCAAGTTACCCACAGTCACCCTGGTTAACTTTGGGAAGCCATTGCTAGCTTCTACATCTCAAGACAACTTCCAGGTAACTTCAGAAAACTTAGGAACAAGCATGATCAAACTCATACTTCAAGCCAACCTAAGAGATGCCAGGATGTTAGTCCTCTCTTCGAGTAGCTTGAGTTTGCATAGATTGTCTGTGGAGAGAGTGCATGATGGTGTCGACCTAAAGTCTGTCCAGAACACCTTGTGATGATGCTGATCAAATATTTCGGCAAGGCGACACACTGTACAAATGTCCAGTGGTCCTACCCTGTCCGAAAACATCAACCACTGTGCTAGTACTGGTAGGACATGCCAAAGTTTCACTGCCGCGTCGTTCATCTGCAACCTTAGAGGATGCATGCATCGCTGCCGGGATTTGCAATGACAAGGCTCCTTTCACTAGACGAATTGTCCTCAGTTGTGAGTTCTCCGCGTCGATCATCACCTTGGTGGTAGCGCCGTCATTGCTGTCGTGGCGGAATCGACGTCGAGGCGGCATCATCGTCGTCGTAGGTATTGTCATAGAAATGAAGTCCTAGTCGTGTTAAAGGTGTTGTGTTTATCGTCGTCGTTATGAAGGCCTGGTCTTGCTTCTCAAAGTCAATCCTCTGAAATACGACAAAAAAAGATGCGCACCTTGACGACGCCGTCAGTTAGCAGACAGCGCGACGTCGGGTTACCAAGTGTACCAGCGCTTTGGTCCGGAAAGGTGTGCAGCGGCCTCGTGCGAGGGCTTACGCGTATAGCGAAGCCGCCGCGGTCCTTCAAGCTGAGTGAAAATGAGAAGGAGATCCCACAGACAGAATTTCGAGGCGGAATGTGTTGTCGCCGTCGACGTGACATGGGGGTAAGATGAGAGACGGGCTTGGCCGCGGTGGGGTTCTGTTGTTGTCGCGAGGGTACGTAGGGGTATGTCGTATCCAGATTGCACTGGCGTCATCGCTGTGGAAGTGGTGTCCTTGTGGTGGGGAAGTCGTCGTCGCCGTCCTCGAGGTGTAGTTCTGCTAATAAGTTTGGACTGAAAAAGGTCAAAAAATTGCGCACCTCGACAACGCCGGCTGTCAGCAGACAGTACGGCGTTGAGTCACCTAATCCTCTAACCCGTAGGGCTCGTAAACATCGTCGCCGTCGACATGACATGGGGGTAAGATGAGAGACGATCCGGCAGGCAAGGTTGGTGGGGCGTCGTGAACGATGCCGCATCATCGTCACTGTCGCCGCCGTCGCAATGGGCAAGACTGGTGGATATGGATAGAATAGAAAAAAAGGAAAAAAAAATACGTACTTGCGCGCTGCCTCGCCAACAGACGGACAGAATCATTCACCCTCTCCCAGCCTTGCAGAATCCAACTGCCAGTGCCCGTCCTTGACGTCGACAACGCCCGCTGTTGCTGCCAACTGTCTGGGCTTACGCAGTTGGTCTGGGCCTTTTCGTGGTCCAGATGGCAGTAAAAGCATAAAGAGGGTGGATACAGCGTGTCCAAGAGTGGGGGTGCTGACAGAGCGCCAAAATGAGGATGGTGGTGGTGGTAGGATGGAGAGAACGGACTGACGGTCACTGTCCGGATGTTCGGATCGGTCATCCGATCGCGAAACGGAATGAGCTGGTCGTCGCTCGGGACAGCGACGACAGGCTCGGAGTGGTGATATAAGCATCGGTATTTCATGCAGTAAACGTACATTATACATAACAATCAAATTTATGGCAATATCAATGAAGCATGACTTAGAATTTGCATTACGTAGCAAGTATCCCATCGCATACTATCTGAGATTGTGAGCTCCAGGTCGGTAATCCTCACCGGCACCTACAATTTATGTTTGAATATATACTTGGGCGTATAACTCATTAGTTCCAGATCAAATCGGAGTCGCTGTCTCTCCCAATAGTGTTCACTTCATCCAAACTTCATCTGAGATTCCGTTTCAAGACATCGACATGACCCTTTCATGTCTGCTTGGAGGTTGTCAATCTTCTTGCTTCAAAATTTGTAAACTCTCTAGATGATTCACTCAGATATTGAGAATGACTCTTTCCAACGCACGGGCTCTCACGACTCGCCGTTCGCCCACCATCCTCGTCGCGGTCGTCTAGATTTGGCACCGGACAGACGGCCCGCGAATCCGAACAGCGTTTCCTTCACTCGTACCACCAACTACGCTCGCCGAACACCACCGGGATGGCGCGGAAAACGACACACGCTCGCAACAAGCGCGGCAGATGATGACTGGATGGAATTTTACTGTGGATACAGCGACGAGGAGCGCGTACGCCCCACAATTGGGCAGTAATGTGGAAACAAGACACGGAGGCCCCTGCCCCGACGGCGAGCTGGCTTCAAGTTCATGCATGGGTCAGACTGGGAGTACCGCGTCGTCTGCTGGCGGCGCGGCGCCGGCTTGGTGCGTAATTTTCTTAGTCGTTGGCGTGAGGCCCGTCTCGACATTACTTACACTCTGCTGACTACTGTCATAGATGCCTACCTCACCCTCTGTCAGTACCCCGCCATTCATCTCGGCTATTCTCCCCAGTCCCATTCCTCGCGCTAATCCCACTCAAATCCCACTCCACAAGAATTTTCTCAAGTCCATTTGCCGCCGGCACATGGGGCCACGTCAGCCTCACGTGCCAGTTGGTTTAAATACCGATCGGACCCGACTTGTCCTTTGATAGTAACCACGACTCCATCCCACTTAGCGATGCGACGCTGCCTTGCGCACGACGTCGTTCTATTGTGCGGGTCGTCGAGAATCTGCAGGCGTGTCCCGTCCTTCCTTGATGATGGCTGACCAGGTCTGTGGCAGCTTGACAATGCTCAAGGACCCGGACTACATCGCTCAAGGACGATGACGACTCTACCACGCTCGCAGACGAACGCTTGAGGACGAGGAGGACGACTACGAGGAGGGTGACGACTTTACACGTGCGATGAAAGTTGCTGTTGTGAGTTGACCTCTGTTGAAGAACCTACAGGTGCGTAGTCTGTTTTCTTCTTTTACATTTCCTGACCGTAACCTGAATGGCGACCGCGACCTGGACGACGACCACGACCTGGATGACGACCGCGACCTGGATGAGGACCACGACTTGGGCGAGGATCACGACCTGGACGAGGACTACCACTCGGATGCGGACCACAACTTGGAGCGGCCTTGCCGGTACGTTTCACTGCGCACCATGCATAGGTTGATGCTAACTTCACGCACAGTAATTTCCATTCTGACTGATGCTCGATGTTGACCTCGCTCAACGCCGACCTACTAGTATGCTCGTTGCTAATCTTCTGGACTGCATGTGACCGGTCGTCCTTTCTCTCTCGGTATAACACCCTTATCCCCGCTTGCCATATAGTAATGTCATTATTACTGTTTAAGTTTTTGAGTGTCCATATTGTAGTCTCAATTCAATTATTTTTTCCTGTAAAGTCGGTTTCCTGAGGCAGCCTGCATCTACAAACATAGGAATGGAGTTGAGTGGAGGTTGAATGTCGGTGGACTAGTGCTTAGGGGCAAGTTAAGGTAAACTATAGTAGACTTCAGGTTAACTTGGGCTAACTTGGGTAAAACTTGGGATAACTCAGGCACTCTTGTAGGTCTGCACCTGTACCCAAGTTACCTATTATCTTTAGATACAATATTGTCTCTAGGGTAACTACAGTAGCCATGAGTTGACTGATGGCAACTAAAGGCTGAGGACCCTTTTCCTGATGTTCGACCTGTGTGAGGGATTTGTCAGTCAGTTACATGATCCGTGTTGAGGAGTAATGGACTGACAGACTCTGCATTTTCCAAGATCGTATGCAGCGTTTGCAACCCTACTTTTAAATTTTCTCGCACATGTTGAGCAGAAAATCGGCGTGCAGTCCAGTCTACCAAGGGATATTTGCGGAATGCTGAGCTTGTGGTAGAGAGGTTCTGTAAGGAGAGTGGCCATGGGAATAGAGATATCTCTGGGTTTGGCGTTTCAGCCCATGCGAGGATGGCTTTCAGCGTCGCATCACAGGCTCTCCATGATGTATGAGTTGGGCATATTTTTGCCAGGTCTGTGACAAGATCTCGACGGTGGGAGTCTAGCGGGACACTTTCTGCAACAATGAGCATGAAACTGAGTATGAGTTCTTGTGGTTGGTAGAGGTACTGTACCATTTCGATCCCTTCTGCAGTCACGGGTCACAGGACCCCATTTTGGTGCAGAATATCACCTCAGGTCACAGGTCACGAAGCCTTTGGCTGAAATAGTTCATGATTTTTGAGGCTCAGATTGCCAAATATAGCAAAATTTTCGGCGCCTGCGGCGCAGAATCACCTCATGTCACAGGTTTTTTGGTCATCTGCAGAATACAAAAATTCAGCGGGCAGGTCACAGGTCACAAGGCCTGCAGAATAGATCGAAATGGTACAGTATTTGCAGAATTCATGACCGTTTGAGTCTGAAGTATAGAGACCCTCAATATAGCCCCTGATAATCATATTGGCAAGGTTGTTGCCACATATTACCCATTCCATGAAGATGATCTCCATCCACCCTTTGTTTTTGAAGATGCTATATGCTTCTTCACAACAATAAGATAATGCATTATGCATTATGTCCATAGACAGCATGAGGTCTGATGGTCGGACATCTTTAAAATCAGAATCATACTGAATGCAGTCAAGGAAACCTGCCCTGGAAGGGAGAAAACAATCAAGCCCCGGAAAGTTGAAGTTGGGCAAAAAGGACAACCCATGATAGAATGTGTGAATGTTAGATATACACATGAAAAGGGGATGGCTGTCTCTTCCTGACTTTGTAAGAATAGTTAAGGAGGAGACATCTTGAAGCTCTCTTATAACACTGCACAAGAACTCCCAAGTCACTGTCCAATGATGTGCATCTAGCTGCAGATTGGGAGCTATGATAATCCTCACAGTGCAAGTGAGGAGCTCAAGGTGTTGACAATGCCCGATTGTGAAGTGATCAATATTATCCCAGTGGCACAGAACATGAGAAAGAGCCAATTTCCCAGTGACTATCAATGTTCTATAGTATGAAGCAATAAGCTTGACTGGAGCACTATCATAAGGTGCCAAGAGGTGTGTTTCGAGAATTCTGTCCCAAATCTGCGGTTGCAGATGAGTACAGATGGCTTGTGTACTCCTCATCAATGATGCACTGGAACTAATAGCGGGTGATGGACCAAGGACCACACATACAAATTGAGCGAATGAACATTCATCAACATCAGAATGGAAATATTTATCAGGCACAAGATGGAGTATTTCTTCCCAAATGAGAGGATGCATGAGGACTTTGGAGTGGCTGATGAAGAAATCAACATAATTCACCCACTCCATCCTGGAGGCAACCCAAATAGCGGCTATGACACGCGGATCCCGACCCGGTCCATTACTATATTCAGAGTACCGCAGTGTAGCCCTTTCGCCATAGTCGGCCATTGGAAGGAACAAAAAAGAACGGCAGAGGCGCTCCAGCACCCATGGTTGGCCAGGCAAGTCGCGACTCGGTAACACTTCTCGAACCAGTCGATGGCGTTGACTCTGCATGTTCGTGGCACCACGCCATTTCGTCACAGCATAAGAGCGCGACGCGGCAGGAAGCCCACTGATGCTCTGTAGGACAAGAGTATGAACAGTCGGGTTAGATGACATATGATACAACCAGTCAAGAGCATCGACCGAGAGGGTATCATGCATGTCTTCGACTGCACTAGACTCTAGCTGGGTTAACGACTTGGACGGGTCCTGTGACACTTCTGAAGCTGTGAAAGACTGGTCTTCTAAAGGGATATCCAGCTTGCGGATGCGACGACAAGCCACGACCAAAGGATGGATGGTTTTCCGCCAGAGTTCTCTAACAGACTGAACACCGAACCAGACGATTTGACAAAGATGGCGGGTGAAGTCGGTCAGCGGCGTCTGGTAGGGACATTGCGGAAAGACAATCGGGATCTTATTGCTGAGGAGATAGAGCACACAGACAAGGACCGTGATTGTGCCAACAGTCCAAGCGAGCGAAACGCGTAATGGGACATAGTACAGGGCGAGGCCGGTAAAGAAGAGCATGAGGGAGATGTGCATAAGGATAGGGAGCATTCCAATGATGATACGAACGCGCCATTTCTCAAGGCCCATGAAGCGAAACTGGCGGATGTGGCTGCGAAGTCCCGGTGTACCAGAAGGGAACGACATGTACCGGTGCAGCCATTGTTTTACCAGGACGGCGGCGAGAGCAACGACGAGGCTGGTAGTGAGACTGATGACCCACAATCCGTTAATCCAGATGTCGAGCACATCAGGCTCGAATTTCTCGGTGGGGTTTACGGAGGGAGTTGTAACATTCACCGTTGCGCCATCGACCATGGCGAGCTGGACGATGAGAAGATCGTGGAGAAGAAGAGCGGACATCTGCGAGAAATCTGCCTGAAGGTTCTGCGAAACCTGTACGAGGAACGATGTAACAACAGCCGAGAAGAGACCGGCCTAGTAAATCTACTCAGTAACAATGCTCAACAACGAGCTTGAATACGTACGAATACAAGCATTACATCGAGACCATCGCGGGATTGACCAACCATGTTTTCGTCAAAAGCTGCAGCTTCTTCGACATACACGCGCCATGCTCTCGCATTGGGCGCGGTTTCCTGGCCATACGGATCCTCTGGGAACCTCGTCACGTAGTCATCATTGAAAACAGGCCTCGAAAAGCCGTGCCTTCCGGCATCCTGCGCGAGCCCAAAGAACGTTTTCGTGGGCTGCGCGGGTTGAGGTATAGATGTAGGGCCTGGTTGGGTGTTTTCGGTCTGCATTGGCACGTCCTCCGTAGCCGCAGAGCCGGGAGCCAACCCACTCGCAGGCATTTCTTGACCGTCGTTGGATACTTCGTGGATTGACATGAGCGTGCTGGCAGTGAAAGCAAGGCGTTCAACAGCACTCGCACGGCCGTGCTGGCCTTCCGTAATCTTCATCACCTGAGTCTGTGGGAACTGGGATCCACAAGACAGAGCTTAGCACATTGGTGTGTGAGGGCAGTGTTTTTGGTGTGTCATCCTGACCATGTGAAAAGCACGACGATGCGCGTCGGGATAGAGGAAAGTGGAAAATTGAAGATTTGAGGTGGAGAAGATATGCACCGCTGAACGACATGAGCAAACGAAGCACTCACGTCGTTATTCCACATCGTCGCGTTATCGATAGCGGGTCGAGACGATGGTCAGTGCCAAGAAGCCAGCCTGCCAGCGCTTGACGCCGTGTGCATGACGGATACCGGTGTACCCCGGTAGTATTAAAAGTTGTAAAAGGTTGATGAACAAGCTTTGACTGAAGCGGGATCAGGTGACTTGTCGAACGAATGAGTAGAGCAAAACTGACCCGTAAATGCATGGGCCGTCGCCCGACAGATCCTGCGCGTACTCAACGTGATGAATGAGTTAATGCGCCTTGCGCGGTTAACCAAACACTGTTCCGTGAATATAAAATAAGGAAGAAAGCCATGCTTTTGAAACGCACATACCAGCTCATAGCCTCATCCTGGAATTTTACGCGCTGACACGCACCAAGTCGCAGTTTGAATCCAGGTTGGAGGCTACCAGAGATGCAGTGGATGCCGGTGGCCGGGACGACATATACACTAACGTGTTTCGCTGAAACCGCATGAGCGATGAGCTCGCTTTTGGAGAAGACATGGTAGCAAGAAATAGAGTCCCGAAAAGGCAACTCAGTCACTCACGCTCTTTGACCGCGTAGATCATCTTTCCATTCACCTCCTCGATCATAATGCATCAAAAGTGCGTGTTGCTTGTTCTATAGAAGTCACTACTTATCCCGGCAGATCCTCCTCAAGAGCTTACACTGTTCTCAGACGATGAATGGTATAGAATCAGCTTTATCTGTGATCCAATGTTTCTATTATCTCCCTGTCGCTATCCAGTTGCACATCCCGATCTCCGCTGCTTTCATGACTGAGTTTCCTCGTGTTGCATGGCGGCGCGCCTCTTGTTTCTGAAAAGCTCCGCTCTTTTCCCTTTCCAAGTTGGCATGACGTCGGGTCTTGCAACTCGAGCTTCTCGACAACGAGAATTCTGTCGGTCTTCAACTCGCCACCAGGTGCTGGAAGGTTTTCTCTAATGTTTGCTGGATCATCCGTGTATATAGCAACTCGACGCGCTTCCGCTGAGTGATAATCACAGGCTCTCAAGATTCACTGCACAAGATTCCTGGATGCGACTGCCTTTAGCGATTGACTGATTCCTTGGGTTCAGCGTCACTTACGGATACATGGGGAAATGCAGTTTTAGTTTCTTCGTCAAGAACATCTTCGTACAAGTCAAGTACAAAACCTGGGTGCCGACTTCAGCTGTGCGTTCAAAGTCTAAGAACTGGGGTCAATATCCCACCGTGCTTCATTTCTCCGAGGCGCACAAAGCGACAGACAAGGTGTACATGGACGTCTTTTTGCCAGAGCAGGCCTTCCTCGTTGAGCTGAAAAGTGCCACCCTGGAGGCTATCCTGAGGGGTGTGTGCAGCGCGAGGAAACACGACTATTCTGAGCAGGCAACATGGGATAAGCTGGATGCGGTATTGCAGACTGTGGACCTAACGCCGACTCGGTAAGAGCTGAGGTCCATGAGTGGAAAGACGACGAGTCCTGTCCGGACAAGTTCTTCACGCCTGATCCATTCGAGGAGTTGCAGTGGAAGGATCTGCGTATTCCAGTTTACGATCGCAAGGAGAGCTATTTGACTTTGGATAGCCTCTGGTATGAGGCACATGAGCAGAATGAGGACTACTGGAAGGTCATTGGTGTGGGCGGAACCCCGGGGAGGGATTCTGTTTACGTTTCTGATTCACGGGTGCGATGGAGTGAGCTTCCTGGTAGCGAGACGCGGTCAGGATATCGTTCTGTCATGCTTCTGGTTGGTGGTCGCCGGGCTGTGCATGATACGGAGAGGATGAAGATAGTATACTCAAGGTGTTCACATGCATAATTTCCGAGTGTAAAGATAGCATGTAGCCCATTGGTTATGTATCATCATTGGATAAAACGAAGTGTTGCCTAGCTCTGAATCCTCGACTTCACCGTTCTCCAACTGATAATTGACATGCTAGAGCTGCCGCATCGTTGTTCTCGTTTGTCTATCGACTACATCTCTGCTACTTAGAAGGGGCCATGCCTCATATGCCAACGGATGTCCTCGCCAGGCCGCCAATGGTGTTCAAACGGATGGTGGATAATGTCGTTCAAATATTTAAAAAGATGTGTCACTCGACGATCCGGTCGTCTTTGTTATCAAAGTCTGTTTACAAGTACAACAATCTGGTAATTCGTCTTTTCCTGTCCATAATTCTGGTTCTGGTGGGCGGATGTATAATGTACATTGAAATGATTGCTATAAAGAGGTCCAAACGCGCTATTCCAAGCCTCAGACGGGGGTATTACTCATGAGAGAACGAGCGTAGTACGTACTAAAAGGTCATATGAGTCGTAAACGGTCGTCCTGAGAAGCGGCTCTCGCGCTATATCAGGCCTCTCAACCGATCCACGGAGTGCTGCAGATGAATATTAGTCACTCCGAGAAGCGAAGACGAGTTCATTAAGCGCCACACGCACCCTTCGTTCGCGCTCATCTCGCATCTGAACGCGTGTAATGGATGCTCCACCCTGATAGACGGGGACATGGGCGCTACTACCAGCTCCACACGTTGAATGGTACTAGATAGCAAACGAAAGAGTGTTAGTCTGCCTTGACGGTAGTGAAACGGCTTACACTACTCGACTGTCCCCCGGCCTGTAATGGAGTAGGGCAAGGGCGGGACATGGTAGGAGAGGAAGGAATGACAGGCCGCTGTTCATCTATACCACGGTCAACGTTGCAGTCAGCGGCTCCAAGACAAGAAAGGCCTACTTTCGACAGCTTTGGCGCCAAGAGCCTTTTTGAACGTAGAGCCCAGGGAGAAGAGTGCTGGAGGAGGACGAGGTGATGGAGCAGAGTTTCGTCGCATGATGATTGTAGACAGTCCTGGGTATGGTGAAGACCTCAAGTGCAGCCTTGTCCTTGTTACTTAGTATCTATAAAATAAGCCCCTTTATCCTTAACGGGACGGTCGATCGTTTTGAGTCTTGCGCCGAGTTGCCGCGCGCGTGGTCCCACCGTCCCTGTCTGCAACGCTTCGAATCGCACGCGATCCGGAACAGCGATTCCAGATTGATCCCGGCGTTCATCTTTCCCGCACGATTATCTCCCCAGCGGCCTCTACTTTTCAGTTTCGGTTTCAGTCCGTGCGACTTGGCTGGTTCATGCGCCGGCCGCTTCCCCTCTCGGTCTTCTTGGGAGCTAGGACCGATGGAACCTCGTGCGACACAATCTCTTTCAGCCGCGAGCGACAGCGCGGACACGGCCTCTGCGAGCTTCTTCCTCTGAAGTGAGGAAATACTGTTCTTGGGATTGGCCGGACGTAACAGTGGTATGGCGCAACATGTTGTTGTTGTTGGTTTGGGTTTGGGATGGAAAGAGAGAAGAGACCGGCCCTATCCCGCTCGCGCTTGTAACGTTGTGTTCGCCACGGATGTATTCACCCTGCTAATGCAAGCTTCTTCCATCCCTCCTTCCTTCCTGACTGCATACGTAGAACCGGAGTTACTGTTGCTGGGTGAAATGAGTCGGCGCTCACGTTCGATTCCATGATAGCCGTCATCAACTTCCAGCAAACAGGCGATGTAACACCTTTCCATTGTCCATAAATTCTCGTTCCTACTACTAAACACCTTTCCATTGTCCTTGAATCCTCGTTCCACCCTTCCTACTGTTACTACCACCTGAACATTCGGTAATATGTAGTATGTACTGTAAAAGTATACGACTTGTAAGCTTCATTAAAGCGAGATGTAGAATACAAGTAGATAATGAAACTGCTTAACTTTCTATTTGGACCTAGCCTTTCGTTGAGCACGCTCTTCCGGTGTCCCGTTTCGACTCATCCGACCTGGACACTCTTTTCGGCGAATGGCATCACAAAGGTTACTAAAGCCCTTGTTGCATTCCGGATATTCCTCTTCGAACCGCTTTTCATCTGAGTTTAATCTAAACTTTGCATATGAGCAGTGCCAGAGAAGAGAGAAGATATGGCATATACCGTGCAAATGCCGACGCGACTAGTTCTCGATTACGGCGGTTGTTAGCCATATTGCTTTGCTGTCGACCCGTGTACCAGCTTTCCGGCCAATCCTTCAAGGCATATCCTGTAGCGGGATCGACCTCATTCCACTGTTTCACTGCAAGTCGCCACGCCCGAGCTGGCTGACCCTTCGGAAGTCCTGGAATCACGGCACACCGACGAGCCTTCTCTGCTGGTGTTTCTGCCTCCATTGCCATTGGAGGTCTCTGTACCATGAATGACGACTCGAGAGGTGGAATATCGTGCTGAAGGACTGAAACAGCAGGTGCATGACTAATTGGGACAACCGAGGGAGCATGTCCAGTAGGCAAGCAAGGCCCCAATGCAAAGGAAAGACTGGATGGAGTGGTAGTCGGCATACATGATGCGGCTCTGGCAGAACTTGTCGTTGATAAACCAACAGTACCAATAAGATGCGAAGCATGTTGAACCTGATTGGTGAGACTCGGGAGGTTGGAGGGTGGTGGATACTGATATGCTGGATGAAAGAGTTGAGGCTGGAAAAGAGCATGGGACGATGGCTGAGGTGGTAATGCAGGATGGGAGAAACTTGAGCACTGCGATGCAAAAAAGTGACTTTGTTGAAACATCGTAGTCAAATTCAAAGCAAACGTATTGAACGTCTCGTTGGTTACCGGCGCGTGAACTTTCTGTTCTCCAAGTAAAACGTCACCACGATCCGCGCGTCCTGGATCAAGAGCATCGCTGTAATTCTCTTCATACTTCGATAGAGAATCCAAGAGGTATTTCATGAGGGTATCCACCTAAGCCTGGATTATCGAGTTGTACACTCTATTGAAGAGCGAAAACTTACACTTTCACCCTCGGCCCAACCACCCCACCAGCGAACCTTACGAAGTGACCATCGCCGGCCAACTTTATCCCACATGAATCGAAATTGAGCGCCGCCTCGACGAAGAGAGTGAGTGGTAAAATTTCGTGTCAAGCCGGCAGCAGATGCAAACTTTGTAATCAATGCTTGAATCGCATTCTGAGAAAGCTGCTCCTGAGTATGAATAACACCATTCCCCGAAATGACTGGGAATACAAGCTCGTCCGGAAGCAACGGTCGACCAATCCAAAACTCGTAAAGCCGAATCCACAATGTCATAGCTTGAAATGCGTCTAACGCCGCATGCTCATTCGAACTAGCGCACTGATGGATCTCGTACGTATTACCTGTATATAGTGAGAGGCTTTAGACTAAATGCGAATCAGGAACAAAACAAACTTTCGAGAGAGCACTCATATTCGCTCTTATTCTGCCAGCCTTTACGATTCTCGAGGAAGACGGTAAAGAACTGACTGAATGGAGGAGTTGGTTTACGACAGTTCCAGGTAAAATTCCGTCGACGAAGCTGGCAAAGCTCAAAGTTTCTAGTATCAAATCAATCAGTACTGCATGCTTCTATCAGCGCGGCTATGATCATGCTCACCGAGTCCAGAGTACGAAGCCCATCGTAAAGAACGCTCGCATCAGTGCATGCTCTAGACACTTCCCCGTTTGGGCGCGTGTTAGTTTGCCTTGAATGGCCATCTCCACCAACTCATCCGGACAGTCAGCTCGGGACTTGGCCAGAACAGCGTCCACTTCTTCGACCAGAAATGCCTCGGCGTGATTCCGTTTAGCTGCTGCACCCCCCTCTTTATCACGCTTCTGGATATTCTTCACGATCTCTTGCACCTCGTATTGTTGTCCCGGGTTTCCCTTAAATGTCTTCTTCTCTTTATCCTCCGAGTAGTCCCCTCTGAACCCGGCTCTAGAATCGGTTCGTTAGTATATGACCGAATTCGTATAGCAGGTAGTGACGTACCTGGTCCACATATCGTTGAAGGCGCTGTATATCTTGTCGCCTGTCTGATGCTTCCGTCCGTTTACGATACATTTGTCCACAAGGTACAGCTCTAGCGCTTTGGCAGATGCATAGTTCGGAGTCTCGTTAAAAGCCGACTTCAGAGTTTTAGTATCCAGTCCATCACTAGCTTCAAGGCCACTCGAATCGCGAGCCTTGCATGTTTCTGCAAGCCAGGCTCGAGCCCGCCGAATATCACCCTCGTACTGTCCCTGTGTGTTCACTGACTTGCCGTAGCGCTTCTTTGTCTTCGCTCTAGCCTCTTGGAGGCTGTCCCAATCCGCATTTGTAGTGCCGCGAGACGTACGAGCAGGCGCCATCTCGTTAATGCAGGTGAGTGAGGAGTAGGAAAGGGAGGTTGCGGCGTTGTGGTCTCGTATGTTTCACTATGGATCCAAGAAATTAATGGCAGGCTCAATTAATTGTGCGCTCAGGGTGCATCACATTTACGACACTGAGTATATACTTCGAAGCTACCTCCTACAACATTTCAATATCACTACCAAACTGCTGTTCACTATCCGAAATGTCCATTGCCTCAGTATAACCGCTGCGCTCATCATCTGAAATCTCAATAACCTCGATAACGCCACCAGACCACTTCCGATTATTGTTGGAAACTGTAGTTACCATGGTAGCGCCGCCATTGCCGTGCTTCCACTCATCGTCGGAGATGTCAATCACCTCTACAGAACCGTCGTTGCGCTCCCGCTCTTCATCGGAGATGTCAATCACCTCTACAGCACCGTCGTTGCGGTCCCGTTCTTCGTCGGAGATGTCGATTACCTCGATGATACCCCCTCCTCGCTGTTTCGCAGCCATCACCTCAATATCATCATTATCCTGCTCCCGCTCATCATCTGACACGTCAATCACCTCGACTGCACCACTTCTCCACTCTCGCATGAGGCTACACCCGTTGCCTGAAGCCTCAATCACCTCAATGTCACTCATACCATTTTCCGCTTCCTCCTCAGCCCCACTCTCATCGCCTTCGCTTTGGTCCCCATCCTCATCGAATCCAGTCTCGGAGTCTCCATCCATATCCTCCTCGTTATCTGCCTCATCATCACCACTGTCCTCCTCGTCAATGTCAACTCCGCCGCCGCCACCACCGTCGTTGTCGTTGTCATCGTCATCGTCATCCCCATTGTTATCCGCCACCCGACGTTGCTGGTGCCTAGCACCTACTATGCCAGTAGTTAGCATCTGCAATACAATATAGAAAATGAGCTTACCAAGAGGTTGTCCCGAAGTACGTAGAATTGGGAGTACACGCTCATATATCGTAGAGGTGTGATTCCTGCCTGCCATCAGGGTGGGCAATACATGAGAGACAAGAGGAGCAGGAACGTTGACAGTGTACTGTCGATACGTGGCAGAAGAAATACACGCGAACGAAGTGATCTGAGTGACTCGACTCTTTCGAAGGGTGAGTTGTGCAACCGTGAATCCTCTGCTCGCCACAGGATCGGATAGCTGCTTGTTGACAGTGAGGAAATCATTGGGAAAATACTGTTTAACACGAATGAGAAGAGACGGGGAGTTGTACAGATAGAGTCTTACCATGCCCAACTGGAGAGCCTTAAAATAATAACCTGGAATGATATCGTCGTGAAGTAGTTCGACCTTCGCTTGGAGGGTCGGATGAACGTAGCGCGCATAGATATCCATAACGGTTCCCAGATCTGGGGCACGGGGAACAAAGTTGGCGTCCGTGAGGCTTTCCGTGATGAGGGGAGCAGCATATAGCTTGACAACTGTATAGTTCGGAAAAGTTGCAGGGATCTTCTTGGCTAGGCCCGGATTACGCGATGGTAGCATGCCGGAAGTGTTTGTTTTGAGTTCGCGCGCCAGATCAATGCGCCATGCTTGATAAAATACAACGAAATCCGCGCGAGACAAACTGTGAAACGCTTCACGGAGGTCGTCCCCAAGAGAAGTACGAGCAAGGCCAGCAGCAATTGCGCCACCGCATCCCTTTAATCCGGTCTACGAGACCCTTGTTAATAACTTGAAAGAATGAGGTACAATCTACTCACCTGATCGTAGTCGCCGCCAACGAGTAGCGCAAAAAGTAGAAGGCCACCGGGAGACATTCCCAGTTCCTCAGTGATGCGATTCCGAGAGTATATTGTTAGCGAAGGTAACTCTTTCTTGAGGTCGAGACTGACAGGTAATTAGAAATGACTTTTAACATAGAATGGGAGGCCTACTTGCGAGCCAAGATGCACGTTCCGAAAATGACGGCGTCACCGTCGTCGGTGATAACGAGGTCGATGAGCTTGCGATAGTTGAGGGCCGCCAACTCAGCCTCGGCCTCGCCACGAGCCTGTAGAATGTGAGCAATGCGAACTAACCATCGTGCGGAATTCCTCACATCGAGATGATAGAAACCGAAAGCGTCAATTAACTCTTTAAAAATTCCGATAAGCCATCCCGGGGAGTGGACGACCCTCTTGCCACGCTTAAGCTTCGGTCGTTCCGGCCCATCGAAGACGAAGAGCGGTACAATTGCAAAATTGAGGAGTTTTGCCAGGCGGCGTAGGAGCTCCTTTACTTCGGCGTTCGAGCCCTTATGAACATGGTGCATATTTTGACCATGGAGGATGCGTTGAATCCACAAGCTGAAGAGTGTTAGAACTGGAAATACGAGTGCTAACACACATACCATGCGTCAATGCCAACAACAATACACCCCTTTTCTCGACGCTGAGCGATGAAGCCCTCCATGGCCGAAACCTCATGAAGGGATACAACTTGAGCAATTTGTTTGATATGCTATCAAGGAGCATCAGTATCGCAACCAGAAAATATTAGTAGTGTCACTCACATCGTACAGGCCAGGAATTCCCATGATGGTGAGAGTAAAGAGGGAGAGTCTTAGAAGGAGAGCGGACTGAGTGATCGCAAGGAGAGCGGACTAGGCTGAGAAAAACACCACGTGAAGAAGAAACGCGAATTCGGTGGCTGCGACTCAGTGGCTGTACACCAGACTTGATTTCGGATGACCATATATAGTCATTTGAATTCGAGCCCATAGTGGAGAGGCTCTCTATACATGCACACGGGCGCGTTAGCGATGAGTTCTGAATTTTGCCTGGCACACAACATGAGGATGGTGCATTAGCTGAGGGGAAGTTAACTCACAAGTTATCCAGACACGATATATAATAGGTTGACGTTGGGATGAACGCATTGGTAGACCAAGTGCGAATGTACGAGGTACTGCGGTTCGCGGCACGGACGGAAATGGTTGGGGCAGGGTGCGAGTTTTGTCATTCCACTTGCCGCGTGAGTGACGAACAGTATCCTCCGACCTAAGGTGTGTAAGAAGCATCAGTGAATTTGAACTCATCAGTGAAAATAAAGTACCTTGGTGATGGAGTGCATCATGAGCTCTAGCTGACACCTTCGCCGGTCATGGCGATGTTCACGGT
Organism: Hymenopellis raphanipes; assembly: GCA_003314085.1. Lineage (NCBI taxonomy): Eukaryota > Fungi > Basidiomycota > Agaricomycetes > Agaricales > Physalacriaceae > Hymenopellis > Hymenopellis raphanipes. The sequence continues at coordinate 26,095 of QLPD01000042.1, forward strand.
TGGGATCTGGTTGTCACACGGATAGACTTCGGAGCCAACAACGGTAGGCTTGGTGTGCGACAGACCGCCGAGGGGAAGGGGGGTGGAGAAATGTTGTTCAGCGAGCTTGACGAGGGCATAGTGTTTGACGCGTCCGGCTGCATCCACCACTGGTGCCCTTGAAAGCCATGTATTTGAGGAAGTGTGCGGTGCTGTCTGTCTTGTCCGTCTCCGTCTACGAGCCCACATCAGTGAAGACTACGTTCCCTGAGATGAAGATGATAACGCGTTCAAATCGTCAGGCGCATTGAACAAACTGTCCTCTTCGTCTTCATCGTCCGAGTCCTCAGACAACGAGTCCAACACTATGCAGCCATCGTCTTCATAGTCGTCCACCAGATTGGGAGCGCCGGAGTAGGAATGAATCATGCCGACCCTTCAGTCTAGCAGAACAAGTGAATATCCAAGTTGACGGCGAGTAGTATCAAATTCACTTACCAGGAGAGCAGATACAAGACTGCATGTACCACGGTTGACAAGTTTATCGTAGGTTTCTTCAAACTCGAATAGAATTGTCAGGGCCGGCAGATATACAAATCCAAGCTTGAGCAGGATGGAACCAGTGCCGGCAGTATTAGACCGTGTGGAAAGTAAAGGAAGAGTCACCGGCTATAAAGGGATTAATGAACGGTGTTTTAAGGAGAACCTGAGAAGTTGAACATACGTGTGGCTGGTATCAGTCGTCATTGTCGAAGCTCCGCGGCTCAGTGAATAGTGATGATAAGGAAAGGGCCAAATGAATGGGCAGCTTGACGTCGCAACTGCCAACAATATTCTGAATCTTGAACTCGGAGAACTTTGCGTCGAATCCAAGCTATGTGCATACTTGCGTGATGCCAGCCTCGAGTTATCCTCTGGCACCAGTCAGCACTAGCACACCAGAAGCGAAGATGAGGACTGTAGTCGTCGAGTCGCAGATATGCATGCTAATAGCTACAAACCGCGACGTCAATTAACGGAGGAGGCGCTTAGAAAAAAAACCAACCTTGAGAATGTAGTCCGCATTCACGAGCCTTGCGACGTAAATGTTGGACTTTGAGCCGAGAACGATGAGCCAGGTGTAGCAACGGAACCGCCAGGCGACGATGCCCGTGATAATGGCGACTCCAAGAACGACGCGGTTGAGGAGGCGCGTAGTTTCGAAGGCGCCTTTGACTGTCTTTTATGCAATGACTACGACGAATCAGATACACCACAGAAGAAGAAATCGGGATACTGACATGAAACGCTCCAGAACATTGTCGCTACTGTTACCTTGACCGCTGTCTCGACCTAAGGACAATCACGCGCCATGTATGCCTTTGACGGCAGCGCTATGTTGCTGCTCTAGCGTGAGGGGAATGGGAGTGGCAGGAGTGGCGGCTGGTGTCAACGGATCAGCGAGAGTTTTTACTGGTGATGGCGGCAACTGGGACGACGTCGACGACTGCCACCGCGATGACTGGTGGTACTTCTGTTGGGAGCAGATTACGAGTGAGAGAGTGGTGAGGAGCCGATCGCGTTAGGTATGGGTTCCCTGTCGGTAGTGAATCCATGACTATTAGCCTGTACTGTCGATCCACGCGATTCTGGCTCAGGCAGGAGTAATACGGGAAGGTTCAAGCCATACAGACTCTGATTGGCAACCGGGCATGATGGCAAGAACAAAGAAGACAAACGTGACTGTAACAAGCACCTGACTCTGACACGCATTCGCGTCAACACCAGTCGCGGTCAAACTTCCCGTAGCCACGCTGCACCGATAAGTAAAATAAGCAACGATAAGTGGTATAATAGCTGTTATAACCATCAATATAACCTCAAAATAACAGGGCAGCGCAACGAGGCAGCTGAACAAATACACAACCTCTTGTACAATCTCCGTTACAGCCTCCGTCAATATATCAATAGCTTCGCGTATTATTGACGCATTGCCTCATGCCAGCACCAGCGCCAGGGCAGAAACTGTCTGCCTCATGCTGTCCTTCTGCTAGCATTCTTTATTAGTGACGTTGAAGTTGCGTCGAATGTACAGGCAACTTGATTAGCAGAAAGTTTGGCAACGAGTTGACGGATGCTCCCTTGTAGGAGGCGCAAAATTCAGAATATGTAGAGAAGTGGTGTATTTGCAAGATATCAACACACGAGAAGTGCATCTGGCGAGCAACTTCAATGTATACGACCATACAAAGTTCAGAGCTAGTGACGCTGCTGCTCAGCCTCAGCACCACTGCCGCTGCCACTGAGGCACTTCGCCCTACAGAACCAAGGGTTCCGGGAGGTCAAAGGGCTCAAAATGCTTTCAGCAGGACGTTAGTAATCCGGGGTTAAGTTGGGAAGTCGACATAACCCCGGATTACTAAGTTAAGGCCATCAGCCTCAAGTTCAGGGTGGCGGACACATTCAACAATCGGAGCGCTCAGTCTTCCCGATCAACGCTTTCGGTTTGGTCACTCCAATTTGGACGAGGGAGATCTCCTCAGATCGGTGAGATCTCTCCTTCAGCGTGCCGGTATATTACCCGTTATTTTACAGCGAATAAAGTGACTTATAGTAGTTCGCTAATTTTAGCGACACAACGTGCAATTTGGAAGCGACCTTTACCTTGATGGACAGGCAGGTGGCAGTCGTATGACTATCGAGAACCGCAACTCGAGCATCGTTATTATAGAGCGGATCGTCGACGGCGAAGCTGTGGGGGCGGCCCAGAATAGGGACAATCGAGGCTGCGGGTCAGAAGTTGCGGAACCGCAGCTGAGAGGGCGTACAATGGCCTGGCCCGCACAAGACAGAGAGTTAGAGACATGTACAAGCTCGGCGGTTCGTCGCGGGTAATATGTCTCTATCGCATCTAGCATATCGCCGATATATCACCCCGCTAATCTGGAATGAGGACGGCATTCGCTTTCGAGCTGTAGCGGGCGTTCAACTGACTACTCAATATCCACTGAGACATCAGCTGATTTTATTTCTCGAGAGCTAGAATCGAATGCTAGGCGGGTCACGACCATGGGCGGTCCATTCATTGACTTTAGGGCGATGCCGCCATGGAGTGGTGACGGCTTCTTAAGAAGACCGGGGAAGCCGCGATATCCTCGCCAGGAAGGTCTAGTGCTAATGGGATGATTAGCTTTCTGACTTGCGAATGTAAATGAAGAGATCTACGTCACAGGTCAAGACACCGTTCAAGCTCGAAAACACGAGGACATAATACCCTTGCCCTTCATCCAGATTTAACATGATAAGAGGCTGGGCAATACGGCCTCGACCAAGTACGACGGGATGGACTCGCGGTCTAAAGCTTTCGTTAACAGCCGAAGAAGCTTGGATGAGAGGAAGCCGGGGTCGAAGCGGAGCTCCAACGCAATAATCAATGTGTGGCGCCAATTTAAAGTAGGAAGAAACTTCTATCACCGTGATTCGAAAGCCCTACACGGGTAGAACGCAGTAGAACGACCGTAAATTCCGAAGGAAGGCTCCCACGAAAAGGTCATTATCTGACGAGTAGCGGTGGCGGAAGTGGGTAAACCTCGTCTTGTTACTAAAAGACGAAGCAGTTTTCGGGCCATGTGTATGCCCACATCACACGCCTCCCGGCCGATGTCCTCCGAACTCTGGGATAATTTCCCCAAAGTGAGGACACGAAGGCGGATGAGGATTGGTCGCAACTAGACAGAAGCCGATGAGACGTTGACTATATAGCTCTATACAGAAGATACGAGAAAGAAGACTGACGCGTGTATTTCACGTACAGTACATCCAGGATGCATAGACCGGCCCGATGTCATCAAGTGTACCTTGCGCGTATTTCAATAGGCCTATGGGCCTAAAGGCATCGATACCCAGGCCTTGAATTATCGATTCTAGGGTATTTGTCTGGCCACACGAGCGTGTCGTTACTCAACAGGCAGATAGGGGTGCATGACTGCTTGCTTTGTCTGACGAGAAGAAGAGTTCATAACGCGACCTTCGGAGATGAGTGTCGAGGAGATGAACGACAGATTGTTCAGAGGTGGAGCAAAAAGGAAAGCCTCATCAAAGCTCAACGAAACGCGTACCGTCACATCTGTGACTTGATAAATTGTTATTGCTTGGTAACGTCTCTTATTCAAACCATCATCAATCGGTTGTTGGGATGTTGTAGCACGACCCATTCAGCCTCTCGCCATTTCACGTCAGTATAATCTCTTTCTTCCTGCATTTCCTCCTAATCACCCTCCAGTTTCTCGGTCGGTGATATGGACAGTCATGACGATGACAAGGTCTGTTTCGCTAGCGCACTCTACTTTTTTCCCTATTCCGACGCGTTTTAGGCCACGACACCTCACGCGCAACCGCGCACTTCCTTCCTTTCATTTTTATGGGCTGGTCTCAAGCTCGCCTTCTACACTCTTCTCACGACCGAGCGAGAACACGAAGCGTTCCATAAAGTCCGCTTATTCCGCTTTGGTATTCCCATTGTGATGAAGAAATCGCTGCGCACTGAGAGCACAGAGGCGGACGCCCTCCGGTTTCTCAACAACGCGCGCCCGGGCCTCCCTATTCCCCGCCTCCTCGACTCGTTCGTCGTCGGAGACGACACGTACACGGTCATGACCAAACTCCCAGGGGAAACCCTCCTCGATCAGCCGCTTCCTGCCAACCAGCTACGTGTCGTCGCAGAAGAGGTGCTGTCCTTCTTGGAAGCTCTCTGGGAGATCCGCCAACCCGCATCCTTTGAAGGACGCGTGATGTGCAGTGCTAGCGGGCATGGACTGCCCAACCCCATGACGCTGCATTCCAACCTCGCGTCGACGTTCCCCTCGACGCTCCATTGCTACGCGCTTATGACGTTCAAAAGCTTGGAGCAGTTCCTCGCGGACACTGACCCGGCCGTGCTTGAGCGTCTTGCGGCCGACCCGGTGACATGGGTGCACACGGACCTGCGCCTGCAGAATATCCTGGTCAAGGATGGCCATCTCAGTGGCATAGTGGACTGGGAGGACTCGGGGTGGCTACCAAGACATTGGCAGCTGCATATGTTCCGCAACGCGTATATGCATGGTGTGACATTCGATTGGTGGGCGTTTTGGAAGGACAAGAAGATGGATGACAGTGTTGAAGCAGTTTATGACATTTCTTTGGGTTTAATCACATATCCACTGTGATTTGGTGTATTTATTAGTTATTAGGTATGTGCATATAGATCAAAATGAGAAATGAAAGTGAGACTCATTTCTCTGGAAAGAAGGACAATGTGTAACTCTGTGGGTGTAATTATAGGTATGATGTGGCGATACAGGAAATAAGATGGTGCCAGTCAGGAAGCATTACAGCGATATTACAGGTGGCTGGTATTGATGCGATAGAGATTGATAGAAGAGTGATAAAAAAGTGTTGTCCGCCTGCCTGCTCCTAGTCTTTATCTGCGCTTCTACGGCATCGATAAACTCGGTGGGGGTCTCCTTGCGTGTAGGAAAAGATCCTCTGATGTAGAGTCCTTTGAGGACGTGCAGGATCCATGTCCGGCAAGTCATCCCCATCGCGCGATTCTGGTCGACGGTAGCACGACTGGTAAAGACGTTGCGGCATACATCAACGAAATCTGGGCAGGGAACGTAGCCTGCGAGTTTGTAGTACCCGAGGACTGCGCTGTTCCCCGTTCGCGCAGCGGGGGTTATAACCTGGGAGCCGTAGGTCTCGGCATATGGTTTGCCTGCAACCTGGTACCAATGATGGCGGATCGCTCGCGCTTTCTCGTCGGTAAGAATTATGGCCCAGTGGAACGCGCCAGTAGCGAGCTGGACAGTACAAATGTACAACGAGTCACGCTCGAGGACGACATGTTGGTAGTGCATTCTACTTTGTAAGTCAGTAGAAGGAAAGTGTATGAGAACATCGACGAACAATGTAGGATATCTCGGGGAGTCGTAGAGTCGTATTGCGCGTGGTGTAGTCGTGATTAAAGTCTGTTATATGGGGTGAGCTTATTGTTTGGGATGGTCTTTACGTTCGGGGTTACGCACACAGACTGAATCTCTATTGTCTAGACCTGGTCTAATCAAGAGGCCATGAACAAGAAGTTATCGTCGCCTATCACGCTATGAATTAGGAAATAAAGAAAATATAGGGAAACACGCGCGTACTGGCTGGTTGGAGGTTGAATGTGGCGGAGAATGACAAGCAACTCAGGGGCTGCGCCGTATTCGGAATATGAATGGAGCCGCATCGTGGATGTTTGATCACAAGGGAGATCTAGAAAGGGTATGAGCATTGTGCTCTGCTCCGAAGGCCAGATAAACGAGTTGAGAGCGCCGAAAGTGGAACGAACACTTGGCGCCTTCTTGAACCTCCTCTTCCCTACTTGGTAAAGGCGGGATGCCGACGATAGAGGCGGTGATCGAACTCACGTGATGCAGATGCCCCATTTGGGGTCCACGTCGCCTGAAAGATTATGTCAGCATTCGACTTTCCTTCTGCGGCGACCTCGACGAACACAGCGACGCCGCCTATCGTCGCCACCGTTCTCCACAATGACCATACGACTTGGAACCCCAACGGTCCTGGCCATGGCCACGTCTGCCTCCCCGAGCCCCGTGGCTGAAGACGAGGAATTCTACTCGTCATGGTCGCTGTTTCTCGTCTGCATGCTGCTGGTACTGTCTCTGTGGACGTCGTACTACCTGCAAATAAAACGGATAAGAGCTGTTCACGAGACCCTTGTCTCCATCTTTGCCGGTATGGCGGTCGGCCTAATTGTTCGACTGGCTCCGGGAACAATGATTAGGGAAATGCTGGTGTGTGACGCGCTGCAATGGGTTGATTAGCTGGTACTGACGCGCTAGTAGACATTCAAGCATACATTGTTCTTCAATCTCTTATTGCCGCCAATTATCCTGAATTCCGGTTACGAGCTTAAGCAGGTGAGCAAACCGCACAATCGCACTTAACACTATTGTTAAGAATCGTTAGGAAAACTTCTTTCGCAATTTCGGTTCAATCCTCACCTTCGCATTCCTGGGGACCTTCATTTCTGCTGTTGGCGTGGGGTATGCAGACCAGTTGCCATGAACTGCCACGCAATTGATCACTTACAGAACAGGGTTCTTGTTTATATTTATTCGTTTCTCGGATTAGAGTCACTGGATATTACCCTATTGGAATGCCTAATTTTTGGCTCAACGCTCTCCGCGACAGATCCGGTCACCATTCTCGCTATATTCAATCAGTACAAGGTCGACCCAAAGCTATACACCGTTATCTTTGGCGAGAGTTTGTTGAACGATGCTGTCAGTATCGTTATGTACGAGTATGTAATATTCTCCCTGCCGTTTTACTCCCACTCATAGCACCAGGACTCTTTCACAGTTCCATGGGACTGATGTCTATCTGTCCTCCATCTTCCATGGAATTGGCATTTTCCTGCTCTCATTCAGCGTATCCATGGCCTTGGGTGTCGCATTTGGCTTAGCCATGTCGCTCCTACTAAAACATTCCTCTCTGAACCTCTATCCCGGCATAGAATCGTGTCTCGTCGCACTTTCCGCGTACACATGCTATTTCTTTTCCAATGGGACAGGCATGTCAGGGATCGTCTCCCTCCTCTTCTGCGGCATAACCCTCAAACACTACGCATATCACACGATGTCGCGCCGAACCCAGAGGTCGTCCAAATACATATTCTCCACCCTCGCTCAATTATCCGAGAATTTCATTTTCATCTACCTCGGCATGTCGCTCTTCACGAGCGCCCCCACTAGTGAACGAGTAACCAACTATGTCAAACCTCTTTTCATTACCATCACCACCGTAGCTGTAATATTTACGCGTTACGCGGCGGTCTTCCCCCTCTCGGAGGCTATCAACTTCTTCCACAAACATGCACGAGGCCAGAGGACCGAAGAGCTTCCCCACTCCTATCAGATGATGCTCTTTTGGGCCGGGCTTCGAGGTGCAGTGGGAGTCGCACTCGCTGCAGGATTTAAGGGCGAGAACCGTGAAATTCTGCGCACGACTGTTCTTGTCGTGGTGGTGCTCACGGTGATCGTCTTCGGTGGTACCACTGCACGCATGTTGGAGGTCTTAGGAATACGTACTGGGGTGGAAGATGAAGCCGCGAGCAGTGACGAAGACGAGGAAACCACGTTGGGTGGGCGCACTCCCTGGCTCAGCCGTCGCGCGTCTAACGGGTCCTCTCGGTGGGGCCGCTATGCTGATGACGAGGCTTCAAGCTACCTCGTACCGCAGAACCAGTCTTATGCGCAGCGTGCTGCTCAACTTGGTTCCCATTACACGCCTAGGAACTTTAACCACCAGGCGCAGAACTCTCCTTTGGGACACGGGGTATTCTCTACCTCTTCTTCTGACTCTCTCGAATCTGATGCCGGAGACGTTCTCCCTATGGCGCCAACTTCGATGCAGCAGCCCACACATCCTCCGCCGCAGCAGCAACAGCAGTCAGGGGGTGTGCTAGGGGAAGATGGAAAGTGGTTCCAGACACTAGATGAGCGTTATCTGTTACCGCTCTTCTCTAATGCGACTGCGAGCCGGACGTTCCATGCACGGAGAGCGCGGCGGAGCATGAATGGGAGCAGTTTGCCTGCGAGTGCGTTCGATACGCCTGTAGAGAGCGAGGATGAAGGCGAAGGGTCAGGGCAAGAAGTCGAGCTGGGAAGCCATGGCCATGGACCTGTGGTCGGCGGGGCTGGGGTGGACAGCCGCGTGGAACGGGGACTGGGCAGCCCGATGCTGAGGCCGAGTTCGTCTGAGCGGTCACCATAACCATAACCAAGACCCAGGACTTTTGATGTATCGTTATGGATTTTCTCTTCGTGTCGACTACAAGCTTGTAGATGCTGTGGATAACAACTTACTTTCTCCTCGTCTGCTTTGTGCGTGTCAGTGCACACATTGTGATAAGGACTTCATTTTCGATGTCTGTTCCGGTGCCTGCAAGTTGTAATAATGTCTTTCGGAATTCTCCCCTCCGGACATCAGAAGTCGGACCCGATCCTTTCAAGGGATGCGGACAAGTTACAAAGTGAATGGTGCGGAGTGCATGGATGTCACGGCAGAAGTATGATTGAGAAGAGTACTACAGAATACATGACACATGTAGCCGCATAATTTAGTGTAAATGTAAAGCAATAGGTTGGTTGGGGGAGTTGAAAATACAAAAAAGGTGGCGCAGGGAAAATACATGTATGTTCTCCAATAAGGTATCTCTCCAGTAGTATAACCATATAAATGAAGCCTATAAGGATAAATATATCACATGAGGTCTGCTCGGCGAAGATGGTCACGTAGGATGGATTCCTCGACTGTGAAGACATGAGGTGGTGGAGCTTTCGAGAGGCGGCAGGCTTACCTGCTCCAAGCGTGACTGCCGTACTTCGTGTGTCCTATAGATAGAGGTGAGGTGATGAGATGAGAAGCAAGGAGGAAGGAAAAAGGAAGCGACGGACTATGACAGATGTGAGATGGACATAGAATGGTCGCTGAACAGGTGAGTTCTGCTTGAGGATTTCCCGAAAGTGCTGTTGGAAGTCTATCCGACTAAGTCAGCGCCACGATCATGAACCTGATGAGGCGCAGACGCACATTTAGTCGCAGTGGTCAAGTTATTCGCGCGGTCTGAGAAGCTAGGCACGTAGTCCCTGATTCTGACGCCGCGGCTTAGCTTGTTTTGCAATAGGTCGCATTTGTTGAGGAAGAGAATGATCTGGCGGCGACGTTAGCGACGGGGGTGGTGGCGGAAGGCTTGGCGTGCGTACCTGCGTCCGCGAGAGTAGTTTACAAGAAATGACCGATTTCCATAACATGTAGCTGTCTTCTAAGCGGTTCACGCGGCGGTCTGGGAAAAAATAAGTAAGAATACGGCATGAGATGGAGCGGGAGCAGACCTTCAGCGAGTTTCTCATCGAAGCATGATACTAAAGACGGCGATTACTATAAAACGGTGGACGGAAACGGATGAAGGAGCGTACTGGGTCTAGAGAAGTTCCGGTCAGCGTAAATCTCATTGAATGGGGAATCGAGAACTCACGCAAGGAAGATAATTGCGTCAACTGAATGGAGTCAAAATTGAATAAGCGTTCGTTCACAATAAGGCCCCGAAAGGCTTACCGTCGTCGAAGTAAGGGTACCAGGCAGCACGCTGACAGCGGTCAGAATCATGCAAGGGGTGGAGAAGGCGGAGAAGGAACTCACACTACTTCGCGTTCCACCGACATCATACAATCTCCACTCTTGACCGACTGTTCGACCTAGGCACAGGGTCAGCGCACGGAAAGCGATTGCAGCGCGCGAGCAAGGTACCATGGTCAAATACGAATCGATATTCCTGTACACCCAGCGTCCGTAAGCGAGAACGAATTATATCATCGTCCGTCGGTGTGTAGTCGGGCACCGCGATACGCTCTACATCGTCCAAAAAGCTGTAAAAATAGCCATCAGCAAACTGATAACGTGTGGGTGGGGAGGGGAAAGACGCAAGAACGCACAAGCCGGGAGAATCCTCTATTCTTTGTTTTCGCCGACCGAGCATTTCCCGCACGGTGGTGTCCATCCAGAGCGCAGTCATGTCGTCCCGGCACCCAGATACGACATCGAGGATGTCGTTCTCCGCATCCCGCATTTCCTGGAGTGACGAGCCTAGATCGGGACGTCCCCGTAGAGACTTGAGCTTATCAAAAGCCGACTTCCACCCGTTCGTTGCGTGTATTGAAAACTCGTGGTGTGATTTCTTCTCGCCGAAGGGCGCCGCGGTCATGATATCCGTCGACTTGAGTTCTATAGCCGCGTTTCCAAGAGTGCGCTCGAGGTCGGCTTGGATACGGCGGAGGGGGCTGAGGCGCTGTTTGAGCAGACGGTGCTTCTCCTTAAATTTGAGTGGGGACCCGCTTCTGGGGTTGACGATGCGGTTGCTGGCGCCAGAGTCGTCCGAGTCGTCGCTGCTGGCGCTCTCTGTGCTGCTCCGCGGGTGTGCAGTGACAGCCATTTGCTGGGCCAGGTCGTCTAATATATCGTTGACATTGCGGACGAGGTTGAACACGATCACAGACCGCCACAGCAGGCGTTCTTCGGTCCATTCTCGGCTGGCATAAGTGAGTTGGAAGTCTGATATAGATGGTTAGGACGCGCGCAGTTGAGAGGAGGCAGAACTTACTTTTTAATGTTGCCGTCTTTCCACTCTCGCTCTGGCCTGTAAACGGAAAACATATGGAAATTGAACGATTAAAATGGACAGGGAACCGACCTAGGAGCAGTAGTTTGACAGGGCGCTTCTTCTTCCTCTCTGCTTCGCGTTCCCGCCGAAGCTGGTCATCGATTTCATCGCTAGGGCAGCTGTCAGAGTCAGGGCAAGTGTGTACAGCTGTGGGCGCACCTCCGTCTCTTGCTGCTCTCCTCGTCCTGCTCCCTGGCTAGACGTTGCTCGGGGGTTTCGTCGAGCGGGGGTGCTAGCGCTAACGTTAATGGGTCCTCGTCGAAGGAGCTCCCGGCCATGGACATTGGCAGTTTTGCGGAGAGAAAGGGAAGGAAAGCTACCATGAAACGAAAAGGGCGCCTTTCATACTCTGGCAGAGGCGAATCAATCACGGGAAGGCAGTCCTGGTCCAGGTATGTAAAGTCACTGTTCTTTTCCAAGGGTTGCCGGTGCCTTACCTCCTACCTTCCCTATCCGGCAGCTATCCAATCAGGGTCCAAGTGATCTCCACACCCTGCACGAAATCTGTACGGAAGCCTGGCAACTGCAGTATAATTATTTGCGCTGTCCTCGGCGAAAGGGCCAGACATTCGACTAGATATTTCACCGGTGCACCGACCAATCTACGGGCTACACGCTTGCAAAGTCCCCCATAATTTTTAACTAAACTCTAAACGGTCCGAAGGTTCCTTGTGTCCATGATGGTCGGACCATATGCCTGTCAGCTATGCCATTCAAAAAACAGTCAATACCCCGGCGGATGTTGATGAAATTTTTAGGCATGGTTTTGAATTGAGGGTGATCAGAGCCTACAGTGAGACCTCCGAGTCCCCAGCGTCGAATAATGACCGGCTTGTCTAGCACGTGTCGACTCAACGCAGACAACCCAGAGCAGCCCAACGAAGAGGAGGATCTTGGCCTGAGAGCTCCCGACCCGACGGTCCACGTCGACGATGACCAAACCATGACCGAGGGTCGATTCTGGACGAATCTGTGTTCTGACGAAGTGTGAATCAATTAGCGCAATCACGTTAGATCGTGACATGAACAAAGTTCTACGGAGGTGGGGTGGACATCAATGCGTCGAAGTTGGTCGTCGTTACATGCTTCCTTGTGAAAGGATGCATTGGTTCGCGGGCGTGAACCGGTCATGGATCACTTTCGATGTCGTAAAACTCACTGGCAGGAGAGAAGCCGGAAACGAGGTAGTCGAAACGTGAGAGATTGCGCCAACTTACTCTGTAGCCCCGAATCCCCATGTTCCGTGTCATCCCGCCGCGTTGACGCACCTGTTCATAACTCTAATACCCGACATCAGTGAGGCGCCGGATGCAGACATCAATGATAATCACTACTGACATCGACTAGTTGAATTAGTTGATGGTGGCGGTGGCGCGGGCATTCGAAATCCCGGTCGGTCATTCAGAAGATCATCAGACAACGAGGCTCAGCGAGTGACGATAGTGGACCCCCGTGTGTATATTTCTGAACAGACTGACTGCTTCTGATAGCTCCCGAGTCTGAGGAGTGATCTCGACAGGTGGAATGTGCAGTTGTGCGTTGTGCGGTGGCAACAAGCACTTTGCCTCAGCACGTTCGTGAGAAACTTTCCTCAGCTCGGAATCAAGCACAAATCACTGATGTCTCGTAATCGGGAAGATCCCTGAAACGAACAGATATCGCCAAGGTCGCAGATATAATAGACTGTATTGCCCATAGCTGTGCTGGCGTATCTGTCCATCGCTCATGCGTCCAATAGGGTTGACGATTGTTCTGAACGCACCGCTAATCGCAGTATACACTGCAGAAGCACGTTCTGGCCTCACATCAAGTGCCTGTAGCTGGAAATCGTTAGTCTGAGCGGCCATTGAAACAGTGCGAGCATCAAGGGCTTACGGTAAACATGTGTTACCACATAGATACCATAGGACATTCGCCTATTTCCCTTCTGAGCCTTAAGAGCGGTCGTGTACACGTTTTCTCCGAAAAGGGCTTACCTTAAGTTACGAGGCACGTCGCGACATCGTGACCATTCCTAAATGCAAATGCGAGACCGATTCCCCCTCATGCGACCAGCGCGCTGGAGAATTTGACCGTCAAACAACCGATGTGAAAGTATGGGGAATATCGTGTGTACGCCTGTACCAAATATAGTCAAGAGGTGGCGCGAAACACGTATCGAATCCCCCGACGCTTATCCGTTAATATGCACATATACGTGGTTATCCCGTGCGCAGATGGTAGAATCCGCGTCCACCGAACCCGTAGTCGATTTGTCATGCCGACCTGCAAGAGGATATATTCAATGCTAACACGGGCTCGACAAACGCGTACCAGAACCGCGAATTGGTTTACAGGGGAAACTCGTGACGTCGAGAAATCCATACCTTTACCACCGTTTCGAAGGCTGTACAATCGGTGGCGTTTTAAGAGCGAGGCGTTGAGGATTAGGAACTCAAGATGCTGATGGCAACTGCTGAGATGATTCCCGCACCCTTGAAACAGAGCTCGAGCGATCCTTGAGAAGACTGAGATGTTCAGTCGAGACATTGACGCATATAGGAACATCTGTTAGGATCCATAAGGTCACGAAGCCCGCGTACAATCACGGACTTGTAGAGGCTCGTTCTGCACGTCAAAGATCCAGGACGCCGTTTTAAAACGAGAAGATTGTTGGGTTCTAGAGCGAGCCGCGCATCAAATAGAAATCCTCGAATCGAAAAGAGTATCACCACTTTCTCACAATAAGTTTTGAATCTTCAACGCTGAAAATTGGGATCGTGGCGGTTCGTAAAAGCTGTTCGGCACTAATCGGCTTAATTCGGGCCGAAAGCTTTCAAATTTCAACTTCCGCTTTTGGCCGACTTCGCCCTTCCTCCATCCATCCATCCTGCCTCTCAACAGCACTTCAAGCTTTCTAGCCCTTTTGAGCTGCAGGCGTCCAAAGTTTTATCGTGAATCATCTAATCTAAATATAGGTGCATCATCTTGAAGTCGCGCTTTCCTTGTTATCATGGTTTGAACAGTAATAAGGAGGACCCGTTCTTGCACATGCTGACCCCAATCCTCAGTGGCTTTCATTTTTTTTAGATCTTAATGATATGCACAAATGCCATCTGTATTTTATGCTTGGTACCAATCGGGTACAGCGGCCACCGAACTACTCGTTTACGTTCAAGTTGTCAAACCAAGGTATACATCAGTGGGGGTTTCATTGGGAACTCTAATCCACTTGACGCAACGCTCATTCATGCAGTGTTTGTCCGCGTCTATGACCTGATTGGATGAGTCCCAAATTCCCGAGGGTATGTTCCATGAGGCGCATTGTCCACAGTCCACTTGCAACAGGAAACTCATTGTGGCCCATTTCTCGCCCATTGTCTGCCACATTTGGTAACTTTTGCTTGGTAACAAAGAGCCTGATTTTATATACAGATATATAACACCGCGCACGTCGTCGACCTCTCATCCTTTTTCTTGTCTTCACGTTCATCCTCATCATGGCGAGCGTCTCGCAACCACCGTCTCCTTCCTCGCACATATCCATAGCCAACGCTCCTATAGCGTTCCCCTTCGCATCTATGATAGGGGCGGACGAGTCAGTGTCCGCTGCTCTGTTGAGGAATAGGAAACGCCTTCGTTCTTATCCACGACTGGAGCATAAAATCAAGCGGGTCCGTCATAGTTCTGGACACAACAGCGAGCGGCCGCGTCTATCCTCCAACGCTGTAAGTCTTACCCAAATTCCTCCAAATTCTATCCATTCATTCAGCATTGTAGACGAACAACGGAGAGAATTCCAGCAACACTCGGTCATCCTCTATCAGCCGCCAATCAGGCCCCCTGGAATATTTGCCATCTATTAGTCGCAAATCTAGTGTCTCCAGCATTAACCTGGTTGCTCCCCAATCCGCCAGCTCCTTGTCGGCCAAGCGCCACCTTTCCGAGACCCGCCTCGTTATCAAAATAGCACCTACACCTTCCTTCGACAAACGTTGTGGTTTTCCACTGGCCTGGTCTTCGACAGAGAAACTGCTTTATGCCGATGGCGACACCGTACGCCAACAATCCCAAACAGATAACCGCATGTTCCTTCAGAACGTCAAGGCGGCTGGTATGGCTATCGGGACATTTGGGACCAAGAAACGAGAATGCCTGGCCATCATTTCTCATGAAGACAAGTCGCTTACAATTTGGAGGCTCATAACTGGGAAGCGTATCTATCGCTTCGGTATGAAGTCGGACACGATGACGTCCATTGTATGGCAGGAGAGCCTTATTAGTGTTGGCCTTGCATCTGGTAAGGTCGAGCATTTCGATGTTAGCGGGGCGAAGGTACAGAGGCTCGCGCAGATGAGCATGAATACATCGGAGGTTCTGTCTGGCCTAGTTACGTGTGTTGCCTGGAATTGCGAAGGAACGGTATTCGCAGCTGGCGACGCGTGTGGCAATGCTGGGGTATGGAAGCGCGACGGAGAGCGCCTGGTTCTCGGAGACAGGGAAGCGAACTCTATGCAGAGACGTATTCGGCATAGCGGTGCAATAACGGCTAGTACAGACTCTTAACTGATATCTGTGATGTACTCATTCCTATTATCGCAGGCGTTAACTTGGTTCCCGTCCGACCCAGATCGTTTAATCACCGGCGACAACAAAGGCCTCATCCGCCTTTGGTCTCTCAATGGCCAAGCACCTACGTCGGACTCATCTGCGGCTCATGCACAATACGGAGCCTCCGGCCTTACGACTGCTGCGCGCCTGCAAGGCGACTCTGTTATCCAAAGCGTACACATTTCGCGACAGCTCCCCGAACTCATGATTGTTTACGGGAGCCCTGCCGTGAGCGATATCGCCCGAAAGCTGCAAGATAATACCGTGTCTGCGTATAGCCTACGTGATATGTCGCATTTGAAGGAAGTCACCTTGTACGACAAGCAGACATTCTTCAAGGACTTCGACGATGACTTTGATCCCAGTTTCTGTGGGAGTGCATTGAGTAAGGATGAGACGAAGCTGGCGTTAGCGATCCCAGAGGTTGGTGAGCTACGTATCTGGACTGCCTGGAGACAAGGTCAACCTTCTTCATAGAAAAACTACCCCGCATTATTTAGTCGACATCTGTTTGTACAATATATTTATTTGCCACTCTGTTTTAGACATTGTTGAACTTGATTGATGAATTCGTACTTACTGACCTTTCAGGACAGAAACAAAACTGGTTCAGTAATGCGACAGCGTTCATTTCCGCCTGTGTCGACATTCATCCCGGTAGGGTTGGGGCCGCAAAATTGGCTCAATGACTTTGATTGTAAGTCACCCCGCAGTTCAAGAGCAACCAATGACTATCAGCGAGTTTGAGTAGTTATTGCGAATACACGCATCCGCAGATTCTCGTACGTGATTTCCGTAGCTTCTTAAGGAACCAGATTGACGCTTTAACACAGGTTTACGAACGGGAGTAGGCGACCTGCCTGCGCCCCTAGAACTGGGTGATGTCATGCAACGCTGAGGACCGACGACTCGCGCAAATCCACGCTGCGCCATTCGCTAGAGGACGGTGCTGCGTGGCAACGGACTTGAACGGACCGGTTGTGATCGTCTCTTCCCCCCCAAACATGGACTGGTGCCAAGAGATTGTGCGATTTTCAACTGCGCCTCATCGTGCGCAGCGCGTGCAGCGGTGTGGTTTAGTGATCGCCCTTTGGACGATGCCAACGGTTGTGTTTTTCTTTCAGGTCATTTTCCAACTGTGGTGCTTCTTTTGCTGCGAGTCTTCGGCGGCGAACGCGCTCAGAAATATAAAAGCCAGAACTTTTCGAGAATGAGTTCTTCATACAGCAATCCTTTCTACTTCACTCGTCGCATACTCTCAATCCCTCCACACAGTACCTTCGCTTTCGAACTTCGTCACACTCATCATAATGGTTTTCCTTTCCTCTCTTCTCACCGCCGCGATTACGGCCGCTTCATTTGCTGGCCTCGCGTCAGCCCATCCCCACATCAAACCTGGCACAATCGAGTACACAAAGCGCGCCAACTTCCAGGCGAAGGCCCGGCGCTCTCTCGCGGGGTGCCAGGACGAGCTCTCGAAGCGTGGCGGCCTTTACGAGCGCTCCAGGAAGCGTCGCGAGGCCTTCGCAAAGAAGGTCAGGCGTACCAGAGATCTCCGTAAGCCTTTCTTTTGATTTGTCCTTGGATGATGATTATTGATATTGCTTCTACTACTTCTAGGCGCGGATGTGCCCTTCAAACGCGATCTCGACACTGTCCTTGCTACCAGCCATCATTCCAACTTGACTGGCGTCACCAACAACACTGACGCAGCAACGCTGTTCGCCGGTAACAGTTCTTGTGTTCTTGCTCCCGAAGTCACTCAGGGACCTTACTGTAAGTCTTCATTTAATAGACGCCTTCTGTTATCTGACGTTCGTACAGACGTTGATGGCGAGTACGTTCGCTGGGATATCCGTGAAGATCAGCAGGGCGTCGACACCTATGTCGACATCCAGTTGATTGATGTCAACACATGCGAGGCCGTCCCCGACGTCTACATCGATTTCTGGCATGGTAACTCCAATTCATTCACAACTAGTGTCAATGCTCAACTTCTCATTTCAGCTAACGCCACTGGTGTTTACTCTGGAATCGTCGCCAGTGGAAACGGTGACAGCAGCGACTCTACTAACCTTGTACGTGGTCAAGATGTCGTGTCTCTACACCATTCACTAACCCGACCTCCCAGGACAATACCTTCCTCCGTGGCATTCAACCTACTGATGAAGAGGGTGTTGCTCAATGGTTAACGATCTTTGCCGGACACTACACTTCTCGCGCCACGCACATTCACATCGTCGCTCACCAGAACGGCACCGTTTTCGACAATGGTACCTTCGTCAGCGACACAGTCTCCCATGTCGGACAGGTCTTCTTCGACCAAGATCTCATCACCGCTGTCGAAGAGACTGAACCTTATGTTTCCAACACCCAGACACTCACTACCAACGCTGATGATTCGATCCTGGCTGAGGAGGCGGGCGATATCGATCCCGTTCTCCAGTACGTCTACCTCGGTGATGATGTGTCTAGTGGTATCATGGCATGGGGTGCTATTGGCATTGATACTTCTGCATCCTACACCGTCAGCCCCGCCGCTACTCTTACCGAGGACGGTGGCGTTGTCGACTCGAACAGTGGAATGGGTGGCGGCGGAGGCGCACCCAGCGGAAGTATGAGCGCTCCTCCCGACGCTTCGGCATCTGCTTAGTTTTCGAATTGGACTTATTAACGATACCTTACCAGGAAATGTAATTAACAATACTAGTACCAATGTAGATCGAATTGGATTGTTCAAAAAGTGTTCACACTTCAAAGGGAACGAAGAATCATCAAACCCATTAGAATTATCGTAAGCGGTCATGAATCGTTACAAGTCATGGAAGTCGTCGTAAATAAAGATATAAATATAAGCGTAAGTCACACCTCCATCAACACCTTATAGTCCAGCCATGGTTCCAAATCCAAATAATGTTACGATAAAGGTGCCAGCGTAAATATTGGGAGCGAGCGACAGGGCAGCACTTGAACTTGTCGCTACTGGCGCAGCAGACGTCGTCGTTGGTATCTCTCCGTTGGCTGACGCCACCTTCCCAAGAAGTGTACTCTCCAATGCACATATTTGTTTCATTCCGGCAACCACGCTGGGTAGGTCGTTCGTACTCAGGACATCTGTTTGATTGGTCGCTTGGAAGCTGAGGCATTAGATCAGCAAACTTTGGGGCGTGCAGAGCAGATAATCACGCACCATTCCACGCATTGGGGAAAGACAGATTGGAAGGTTTCTGTGCATGCGCATTGAATCACGTCGACGAACGCGCCGGGATTAAATATGACCTGCGTGCTGTGAGTGTTCTTCAACGTGTAGCAAGGAACAGCGGGCATACCATGGTGAAGTTGGCAAGAACCGGAGCGGCCTCGGCGCAGTTCTGAATGCTCCCATAATTCTAAGGATACATTAGTCGCACGCTCGGGAAAAATTCTCATAATAGGAGAGACCGGAATTAACCAAGAAAGTAGGGTGAAGTGTACCCACCGCTGAACATTTGGGGCATGAAGCCGGTGTATCAGGGAAATACGGTGCCGTTGTACGAGAGCCCAGAGAGTTGGTGCGGAACCGGTGAGCAGCATCCACGGGGAACGTTAACGGGGAGGCATGTGCGACCAGAAAGAGACCGAAAAAGGAACATAAGAGCATAACATTGGACATGAAGGAAGACATAACGGCCGGCGGTGGGTATCGGGGAGCACCTAGGGGATCGTGATGGAGGCGACAAGCAAAGGCTGCACGCTCTCACGCCGATCATGATCTCGCCTGGCACGGTAGTTGCCGAGCCATTTTGAATATCAACCACCACCTCAACTTTTCCTTCATGCCCTTTTCTTGGTCGACTAACGACCAGAATCACACGGAAATTGGTACGCCATTTCTCGGACCAAGAAACAGCATGTCTGAAATTGCAAGCTCGCATTTCAACTTGAAGCGATCTAGTAACCTATGCTTTCGGCGCTGCTCGGAATGGGAGAATCTCTTGGATCCATTCAGAGACTCGATACCACGTGTTAGAATCCGGATAACTAGTGTATACACCCTTGAAATTAAGTTTCTGAATTTCTTCTGTGAAATGGTCCTTTTCGCTTTCCGTTCTGCGCCGACTTTCCCAACCAAACTGCCCAACCCGAAAGGGTTTTCTCTCTGAGGCATGGCTTATAGGCGCATCCTGATCTGCGTTGACAACATCACCTCACATCTGGGCCGATAACGCTTTCCCCCTTCCCTAGCCGCCTAACCTCACTGATACGCTTAAGAACGGGAACGTTCTCTTGGACGGCAGGATTGGCATGCTCTCTCTCGGAACCTGCAAGATAGTTGTTGCTACCGACACACACTGGATTTGGATTTATGTCGAGAATTCCTCGTATCCTTTAAGGCTTCTGGCTGATATGGTCTGGTAAATTCAACTATTGATCAGCTTGATGCTAATTCTGTTTTCACTGGCGAACAGGTTGAGACCATGAAAATACACTGAAGGCCTAGTGATACCCGTGGTCCGCATTCCTTCGCATGTCCACGACTGGATTGGGTGGTACCTAGACGTGGCGTCATCAGCCCAGACGCGGAAACTCTAGAGGAAGTGTGTGCGGCTATCGCCGTGGCGAGGTATCCTCCCCAAGGAAATCGGTTTTGACTTGCACTGTTCACTGCCCAGGAAATGCTTGAAATATCCCATTACCTGTTCTCAGCACCGCGCTCCTGCACGAAGCGTGTATCCGGCATAATACAGAGACAATTTTGGGACCTCAAGGCCTGTCTGAAATTTGACATGTAGTACGTTTTGTTTCGGGATCTACAATGCCTTCGTCTTGATCTCCCCCGTAGCTCATAGCGCTTTCCTCAGTGCTCAGTGGTTTTACGCTGGCGGGCTCTGTACGCTGTGCGCAAATTCCCTTGCTGCGCGAAAAGATCTGCTCATCATTTCTCTAGATATACGTTTTACTGTCGATTATCAGCGGCGGCGGCGGCGATCGCAATCTGTGTTCCACGGTTTTCACCCCAAGTTAGCTGGGCATGTACAAATGGATGATCATTGATCAGACTTAGACTAAGTACAAGCCCCATATTTCACCTAATTTCCAAGGTAGAGCAGCCCTTCCTGTCATACGTGCACCATCCCCGGAATCTCTTGTCCACACTCTGGCGGGGAAACGGCCGATAGGATCCCAGATGTCTGGGATACCATTAAACGAAACCGTGATCAATCCGGGGCAGCTCTTGAAAAGGCTAACAGCCGCCGCCTTCTGAAGGTCGTCCAGGCCGTCGTCCGTCGGATAGTCTTCACGTCTAGGACGGTCACTGAAAGTTCCAACAGAGAGAATGAGAACCTAGAGTTTGGGAAGCCGGGCGGCGATGATTTCTCCGAGTCGAGGCTGAAAATTTTGTACTTAAAAAAAACAAAATTCGAGTGGGAATTAGCACACTCACCAGTTGATGCACTTCTATGTCCTTCTTCAGCTCAAGAGAGCGCAGGGTCTGAAAAGTGCTTGCATTTTCTGATAAATCCAGAAATAGATCGTAACCGGGTCCAATCGAAGTATAGTTGTTCACTTCGAAAGACAGAGCTGCCAAATGAGGCCAACCAGTGACAGAGATCATTGACGGACGGTCTATGTTATAGTAATACATTTGGACCGTCGCAACAGATGGAGGTAATATGAGCCTCGATAAGGGCAACACTGACCATGTCGCCACAGCGAGGTGTTCCAGGCCATCGAATATACCAGACAAGTCCAAAGTCAGATCGGAGGCTTCCTCGGAATTGTGTGTACTGTGGAGGGAGAGAAAATGAACAGAAGAGAAGGACTTTTGTACCAGGAGACGAATGTCTTCCATTGGCAAGTCCGTCGTGAGTTCTAGTCTTTCGAGGCTGGGGAAAGCGGGGAGATCATGCGTCGTTATCCGCTCGTAGCGAAAAACCAGCTGCCGAAGAGTCTGTGACGATGCGTTCATCAAGGCCTTTTGAGTTGCCCATGACACAGGGGCAAAACCATAGGGAATTATTGAGAGTTTCTCTAGATTACGTGGGATGGACGTTCCTGGCATCGCACTCAGGATAGCGGGTGCCCCATCTAAATGACCCAGACTGGCCCCAAGGTCGATCAGCGAAAGAGATGAGAGGTTGGGCCAGCGACGCGTAACAGCCGCTATGGCGTCCATGGTTCTGAAATGACACGCAACCTCGAAGGAATCGTTGTCCTCCAATTTAGCCTTGCAGTCCAGGCATACGTAGGGCGCATACAACTGCAGTTCCACGAGGTGCGTAATCGAGTCTGCTAGACACAATTGCAGAGGCGGATATTTCAACATACGAAGGTCATCCGAAGAATTGCTTCCTTCAACGCGGACGCGAAGCCGACGAATGTGCGAGGCCAATTCGGGCTTGGACGATAGTGCCATGGTCAGCGCAGACGATTGTGCTTCGAGATTATGTATCGTCTCCATAGTACTCGCAAGGGGGCGGAATGGGTCGACATAGATGAGCGGAGTGTATATCTCTTGCAAGCGCTTGCACGTAGCGGCGAGATTGACGAGACTTTGCAGCCCGACAGGGAGGAAAGAGTAGATGTATTGATGAATTTCGGTCGGCAATCCCACAAAAAGCGACTGCTGCCGGGGCTCCCCTTGGGGCTGATGACTGATGTTCGATGCGGGTGGATCGTGAGGAAGTATTGCTGGTGGGTCGTCCACCAATGATCGCTCCAAGTCAGAGAAAGCGGCGCTGATGCTCGTCAGGGCCCGGCAGATAACGTCGACAAGCGTGCTCTTGTCGAAGGCCGATGTGTCCCCTCCTCTGTACAACTTGTACGGCTTGACCCCGACTGCTATATCTCTAAGCGTCACCTCCTTCATGAAAGCATACAGAGCGACCAGTAAGCGAAAACAGTGAAGACTGTATGATGCTCGGAGGTCAGGGCTTTGGTATGCTGGAGGCACTGAATACCAAAAGGCAGTATGGGGATCATTGGAAAAGGGAACAAGAGATCTACTGTTTTGGAAGCGGGAGTGGAAGAGGGACGCTCTCGTTGTTCCTGTATCAAACGAGGCGCCAGAGTCCAGGGCAAGGACCAAGTTCAAGAGCAGGTAATAGCTCATGGTGAAGAAGGCGAAAGAGCGTAGGCCTGATCCAGTCTCATACTCCCAGTAACCTGAAATGCATGATTAGAAGATTGAGAGTAGTAAGAAATTAGAGCTTACCAGTTGAAGAATACATACAAACATTCTCCATCGGTACTCTAGGGTGCTGAGCAAGATACATAAGCGGCGCGAGATGACGAAATGGATTTTCCGGCTTTGTGAGGACCGTTAAATCGATGAACTGTATATCATAATCGTCGCCAATGATATGCTCCCAATATTGCCGCTCAAGGAATTTTATGTCGCCCGTGTTGATGTGCGCCGGCACGCTGGTGGGATCCACGAAATCGGCTGGAAACAGCGCGTCGTCTTGTACACCGACATCTCTCCATGCATCCCGCGGCGCGTTAGGCTTTGGAATGTGAGATAACTGATCCTCAGCGACCTCGACTATAAGGGAGGAGAGGACGCGCGTGAAGTGCGCAAAAGCCTTCTTTCTACTGTCAATTTGGGATCCTAGGCGAATTTTGAAACCAGTTGACCCGTCAAAGTCAACATGGTCGGTAAGGCCTACAAGACCGAATTTCAGTACATGTACCAGGAACTTGAGTACAGCCTTTACAATCCCAGGGGATCTTTTCTTGCGGAGAAGTCATGGTCGCAAGAGGAAGGAGTTACTCACACGGGCCATCAGCGCTCATCAGCATTGGCGGGAACCCCGGTCAATTTCTCGAAAAGGTAACTCCTCCTTGCCTTCTCCGTCGATCATTTCTTTTCCCTTCTCGTCGTCAACACATACTGAGAAGGAAACCATTCCGTAAAGTCGCGTCTCTTCGAATCGCGGACACCTTGAGATGGCGTTAAACATACCTAGCTCAGACAGGGGACCTTTTCAGAGACGGACGACACACAAAACTCGGGCATTAGAGCAGCACTGATGCAGAAACGCGGTCCAGGGCTTGCAGATCGCGGAAAAAACCGAATCGCTTCAAGGTGGGTTGGCGTTTAACGTCCACCTTTGTCTGCGCCTCTCATCTCCATCGCCTCGTTCTGATCGCATTTCTGCACTACACTGGGACGCGCGTTTCCACGGTCACACCGGATCTCCCCAATAAAGGGTCTGCCACAGGCAGTCCTCCCGACGGTAGCATTACGCTCGACATAGCCTTTACATCTCGGTAGTTCTTATAGGACCTCGCCGATAATAAACCCTCCTTCCTTCCTTCCGCCTGGTGTATGCTTTACCGGGAGTACAGGTACCCACTTTTCTGTCCCTTGCCCAGAGAACGACCGAGGACGAAAAGCTTCACGATGCAGTACCATACCCGGTGAGGTCTGCTAATTTATTTGTCCAACTCTCAGCTGACGGTTTAATCAAGAGTTTCGTTAGCTTGGAGAAACTCGACGGCCTACTATTCGAAAATGGAAGAACATTATTGGTCAGAACGTTCAGCAGCTGTCGATAACCACCGTCTTTCTTGCAGAATGTTCAATCAACGTCGGCTGCGTGCCTTCGTGGTCGATTCTTTCCTTGTTTTCGCACCCGCCGCCTTTCGATGACATGTGAGTATCGCTTATAAACTTACCATCTGTTACGGGGGGCTGATGTGTCCCGATAGTAGTGCTGACGTATGAGATTCGACCGTAAATGTCGCGTTCCTCACGTTCATACTGCGGGATTAAGTCGTTGAGACCGACCGCATGCTGGTCTATTGTTTTGATACATTCGCCTTCTCGATTCCGGCCTTACCGGTCTGGGCCATCACATAGTACTTGGAATACCTTTCGAACGTCACCATCCTTTGCTTTACCACGCAGGAGGTGTACATCGCTGTGCGTCTCAACACAGCATACCGATGGTAGGTCGCTGTTATCGCTATCCATAGGTGCCATTTATTGACAAGCCTAACAGCATTTGCCATCCACCAGAATTCAATATGCAGAGGCCTCCCGCTCCAGTTCCGTTGTCTGGAGACAAGACGTCTGCTATTAAACAGCTAGATCGCATGGGCGCGCCGTTCGTCCGACAGGTTTCTCCAGCATGGACATGCTATTTCAATTGGCGCCGCTCGTGCATTCCGACGTGCTCAGGGACATGTTTGGGTCCACATATATATGCTCTTCTCCAAATGCTCCGGATAATACGGGACTCTTGGTGGTTTGATTTGGACGCGACATGTAGATTTTGCTTGAGAAGTTTCAAGGAGACTGTCAAGACATGAAAGTGTATGCTGACGTTAGCATTTTGATTCGCGTTGCTTCAGCGGGAGGTCCATCCACGGTTACTTCATGTAGATGGGTATCTGTGTACGCAAGGCCTTAGAGTGAGGTTGCCTTTTTTCGCTCTGAATCGCACTGACATTGTTTTAGGCATGTCATAGGGATGTCTTGGCGGTCGTAATCGAGCCTCCGCCTCGGGCATACAACAACACTACCACAATCATGCGACATATCAACTCTATCATTGTCTGGCCGCTCAAATGAACCTGGGACGATTGGTCTACTCCTCAGCGAATAGTTTGAGGGAAGCGACACCGACGGTGACCTTGCCCCGAGTCCTTGGCACCAAATATACAGCTGCTACTTCACCCGTCACTCAAATGTGAATGCGGTATTTAGGCTTTCCGTTGACGAGATTGCTTGACCTCATACCAGTCTGATTTTGAGGCGGAGATGACGTGTGGATCACGCAATGTTATTAACAGGCGAGCACAAGGGGAAGTTGGCAACGCTGTGGGTCCATATGGTTCTTGGTAACAGATCAAGAGTCATGAGTTGCTTTCCCTTTCCTTGATATCTTTCTTAGCCAGTTCTTAGCCAGTTCTTAGCAGATGTTTGCATCTACTACATCAATATATCTATACTTCGACTCCGTCAGATACGTTTCATTTTTGTGGGGCCACGCCAGTTGCCTTTTCGAGAATCAATTCGCCTCTTGTTCCCAACTCCCATGACGCCGCCAGAAGCAGCCTTTTCTCATGGGATCTGTTTTGACTTATGGACCAGGAACGAATAGGCGTGCCATAAATGCCCTCCGACAAAGGACGCGTTGAACACGGGCTCAAAGTCGTCGTAGGCTTCGACATGAAAAAGGCGAAAGTGCTCAAATTGCTGCGTCATAACGGCAAGAGCGGTCACGGAATTCGAGGTTTTCGCGAAATAGAGTGAGTGGTCGCTATACATGGCCTTGTCTTGTTCTAACGAGGGGTAGTGAGCGAACCAATATTGGCCTACGATCCTATGAACGACTCACGGCGCGCGTTTAAGCTGCTGGACGACGATAATACTGGGAAAATTGGTCTTCCTAATCTGCGATGATTGGCCAAGGAAATTGGCGACCGCCTTGGGGACGACGAGTTGCATGTTTCCTCCCGCATTCACTTTGCACCTCTTAACGCGATAAGCTATGAGAGTTTGCTCTAGACCAGGACTGCGAAATCAGCAATTCAGAGTTCTACGCTATAATGCAAGACAAGCTTTATTTACGCCTCCATCTTGCCCTACTAGTAGTGCGCCGATCCCTTTTGCTCCGGTGAAAACTTGCTTATACTTTTCCAGGTATACCTTCACTGTCAATTATCGCAATCTGTACCATCAGCATGAATATCTTTCCATTTCTTTTGCCTATATCCTGGAGGAAGCTTTCACATTTGTAGTATGCTTTCTTGCACGCGGCTCGGTCATGATTTGTCGCCACATTACACTTCGACGTTAGATCTGGTTTATCCTGCTGGTCGCTGAACACATGTACGCGCCAGAGCGTCACTGTGAATAACACGCATATCCTGTCGACGAGCCGGTTTTGATTCTTCATGGGACACCGAACAGATAAGTAAGGACATGCAATATTACGTTGCTTCGACGCTCATCAAGTACAGGCTACGCGTTGGTCAATCCCCAGGCTCTAGTGCATCCTCCGCAACGTCGTCCGGTTATAGCTTTGTGTGCCGAAAGGCGCTCATTACCGTGTGTGCAGGCCCCATGAGGTGCGGTATCGACCCCAGCATGGCCATGGTTCGCCGTTTCGATCTAGGTGTTGGGTATCTTTTCAATGAATCCATCGGTGTCTCCCCCCTCGGACGTTGACTTCGCCGACGCGTCCCGTTTCAGTGGCATTGTCTGGATAGACAAACCGATGATATGGTCTTCGTATCCTACGGATCTGTATAGAAACGTTATATGCACTTACGGTCAGTCTTATTCTTCTCGCTCGTTCGACAAGTCACCTGATCTTGCTTCGCTGGTGATGCAGATCACGAAGGACAGCACGGCCTTGCTGCTGCTGCTAGACGCCTTGCTTCCATACTACCAGCACGCTCATGCCAATTCACGAAGTATCCAACTACGGTCAAGAAATGCCTGCGAGTACGTTCTTCGAGTTAGCTACTTTTTGATTATTGTAACACGCAGGGTGCGATTTGACTGGTCGTCAATTCAGAAATGCCCGCCAATGACATCGTCCTAGAATCCAAATTATCGCATCGGCGCGCGACTATAATCACCTACACCGTAAAGGCAAACTCCTCGGTGCTCAGACCGACCGACTACCTCTCTTTCCTTCTGGCCTCGGATGTCCCGAATTCCGGTAGAGATTCATTGGATGCCAGAGGTTTATCTTTCCCAATAGGCCTCGAGGAGGACATTTCTGCGTTTCGAGGTGATCCGCACTGGATACGATTAGCATGGATGAAATGTTTCTGAAGCACGGCGCATTTTGCTTCTCAGTCCAACTGAAAGCAATTAAGTGCGTTCTCGTGGTTTCGTGCTGTATCCCCAAATATTGACGAATAGCGCAAGGTGTGATTCGGCTTGTCGTTAATTTAGCTTTCCGACGAAATTACCCCCTTCAACGTGAATTACTCGCCTACTCATTGTACATCGGTGCCGTCGTTTTCAATTACTCCGCCCTGCTTAACTGTTTGGGTTCACTCAGAGACAAATATCCAGACCAAGTCCGCTCGGCACGCCCTGTACCCTAAATATGACACATCGCGCGTCGCGCTTGGTGCCTCCCTCCTAGTGCCACGAAGCGTCTACTCGAAAGCATTTTGGGCAACCTTTTCGATCTTTGGCAAGCTTTTCTTGATTCGCGTCATGTCGCCATCTGCGATTGCGGTTCCGACACGAGGAGGGGCAGAACACGTTGAGCGCTTCTACTGACGAGATTCAGTCTGCGCGTATCCAATGCTGGGACTTGCAGTCGACGTGGTGCTATCTTGTACTAATTCCTACAATCTCGAACGGACTGCTAAACTAGTAAGTCGATTCTTGATTCGGGTCCATAGGATTTACTCCGTACTGAACGCGGTCAAATGTTACAGAAGATTTCTGCGACATCGAATTACACCAGAGGATACGTCAAAAATAGTTCCGGAATTCGAGTTTGGTTTAGTTTTACTCCGCTGAGCGATTGTCTGTTTCGAAGTGACGACGACTCAAATACCTCGTCTTGGGGACCAGTAGTAAGCAGACTGTGCAGACGTTTGACATTTTTAAGCTGGACCTCAGGCCTCAGGATTGATTCCTCCTACAACCGAGCAAGCGATCATTTGTTGATTGTGTATTGTCATGATAAGCACTAACGGAAGCATACGCGCGTTCAGCTTCGGTATGTCAGCCCCTGACGATGACAGCGTCTCGCTAATCCGCTCGTTATAGATTTGCATAGAACGCCCATTTTACCGTACCGGGTTACTATTACTATTTGCCCATGACGCTCAGGCTCCGATTCAGTCCCATTGAGTGAAAACGGTACGCCTCCTAAAGCACCTTGTGGCTTTGGTTACTGAGCTAAGTACAGATCCTTATTATTGAGCAAGGACCGGCGCCGCCATTATTGCTTTCAGCTGTCGGAACGTCAATGGTCTCCTCTGTACGTTATTTCTGGCATACCTGGAGTAGTGGAATTTCTCCTGGTCAGGACGGCGGCGCCAAGACCGCACCGGCTTGCCATGGGTGACGTGGACTGGCTGCACCATGGCGATCGAGCACCCCTCCACGACCATGACGCCCATACTGGCCCGTACTCATCTCTTGCTTATTGAGCACCTCCCTTGAACACAGCATGTATATAAAAGGACGACGTCAAGCTCAAGTCTGTCATTGCTGCCTTCGTCCTACTACTCGTACTCGTCAACCTCATGGATCGATACAACGCTCTTCACATACGCCAATCTCCAAACCTGCGGAAGGCGATCGCGGATACCATAGAAAATGACACGGTTCTCTTTGGCTGCTGTGTTGGTATCCCTTCATCGGAAGTCTGCAAGATTATCGCAGCGACAAATATTGACTGGGTGTGTCTCGATGCAGAACACACGCCGTACTCGCCGACGCTTATGGCTGACATGGTGCGTACCTTCAAGTCAAGCTGGATAGTTTATTTTGTTAATGGTCACTGTAGATTCATACATTGAGGATGTACTCCCAAGGGCGCCTACTACCTATTGTTCGCGTCCCCTCACATACGCACGAGTGGGTGGGCTGGGCGCTTGACGCTGGCGCGGGCGGCGTCGTCATCCCATACACCGAAACACCAGAACAAGTGCGCGCATCCATAGCGGCGGCACGGTTTCCTCCACAGGGACATCGATCTTATCCACCGTTTGCGTGTGCGTGTTCTTAGCGCGTCATTACCAGCCAGCCGTACTAATTTGTGTGTAGTCCTGCCTGGAGCACAACAGGCTGCACCGGACGGAAAGACGTGGATGGACGTCGCGAGCGACCATTGTGCAGTCATACCGCAAATCGAGAGCGGGCTGGGTGTGGAAAATCTTGAGGAGATTCTGAAGGTTGAGGGTGTAGATGCTCTTAGTACGACCGCCATTAATTTGAATAGCGACACGTACTGACTCTGATTCAGTGGTTGGGCCTATGGATCTGGGGATGGACTTGGGCAATGACCCTAAACGTGTCGCGGAGGCGATGGAGCGAATCGAAACCCTTGCACGACAGTATCGCAAGCCTCTTCTTGGGTTCGCGATGGAGAGCGGGATTGTGGACAAGTACAAGGCGGGCTATCGCCTGCTGGGCACGGTGTTTGATTTGTGGCTTTTGAAGAATGGGATTGAGGCGGGGTATAAGAAGGGCAAGGATATTGTTGAGAGTTATCAGAAGGAGCAGAGGGAGGCTTTGCCCAATTAGAGACTGCACTCACTGGCTGTAGGTACACTGGATGGCTGAGAGGACCAGGAGTTTACCTTAGAGAGTGGGATTAGATTACTTTTAAGGTCTCGCTCGATACACTATACCTACAATGTACATGTGTTTCTACTTGATGTGAGGGCCTACTCTTCTTTGCGTATCACTATATACTGGTCCAGAATTTCGAGAGCAACTTCAAAGGCTTGCTCGGTATGATCTGCTGCAAATATCGCTTGCAAATCATTGTCCAACGATAAGGGCTGGAAACTGAATTCCACAAAGTCTCCGTATACAATCTCGCTTTTCCTGTTGTCTATTGTGTAACTGATGATGGTCTTTCCGTCGAAGAAGTTTTCTAGAGGAAATTCGGCCGTCTCGCGATCCGGGCTCTGACTCCATGATAGGAGCGCGTTGATTGTGGCGCGACATGCAGTCCAGGAGGGATGGTTCGGGCACACCGTCACTAGTTCCGTAGTACGCGCTTCGATGATGGACAGAGGCGAGAAACTGTGCCGAGGTCGGGCAGGTACGATGTCCGCTAGCATGAGGAAAACAAGGATGAGGTTTCGCGGCTCATGAAGATGTTCCACCATCTCTTGCCGTATATCAGCTGACCCCATCGCAGAAAGACCCTGGATGTAGTGTTCAATCATTGTACCAATCTCGGAATGCGTAACTAGACGCGCTGGAGGGTGCACTTCTGAAAGGATTCGGAACCAGTTGTCGTTGGTGAATACGCGGAACGCTTCTTCGCGTCCGGCTTGGAGCGACAAGGATAGGATAGTCTGGTTCTTAGCGAAAAGGAGTTGGGACAGAATGGTTGGATCCTCCGAGATCACGTAGTAGTACATGGGCACAAGCACTCGATGAAGGGATGGGAAAGAGGAATTGGGTAGCACGCTCGAGGGTTCGGGCTTAAACAGTCTGTGATATAGGTAGAGAGTGTAGTAATGGATACGATTGAGGCCTGGAGCACTATCGGACGCCGGCAATTCGTAGTCGCAGATTGGCGTCCGCTCTATGACAGCGAGAACGAGGTCTCGGAGGTACTCTGAATGGAAGTCATCCAATTGTGGCTTGGTCCTCGAAATAGCGCGGAAGAAATAGCCTAGGACTTCATCGAGCAGTTCGAGATTTGCTTGAACCATGAGTTCTGAACCGGAGGTCATAGGCGCCAACTGTGATATGACAAAATGTCCGGCTGCGATAAACTCTCTGGAAATCATGTCTGGCCTGGTAGATTTTGAGGGCATGGGATCAAAACGCGATAGCATAACTCGAAGAAAGGTTGTAAGGGTGTCGTGTAAAGATTGTCGATCGATGGCTTCACTAAATGTCGAAGGCCTGTCTGCGAATGACGAAACTATCGTGCCCGTGGTGCAACGTAGAAATATAGAAATCAGACGAGCGTAATAAGAGCTCAAATCGGGTTCCAAATCACCCAAACGATTGAAAACGCTACTCCGGGCGCCTAGCTGCAGAAGCTTAGGCCAGATGAGTGGATGAAGTCTTGTCTGGTGATGTGACACAAGGAACTCCAAGAACGATGCTCGTTCATCTTCTCCGAGGTTCCGTCGCGCCACCCATGAAATCGCTTTGAGTTGTGGATTGGTAGTAGAAAGGGTTATATTGGTGAAGAATCCTGGGATAAACAGAAACGAGCGGTAGAGGCGTTCCAAGGTATCCTCGTATTCAGAAGTGACTTCCCCCGTGGATGGTTTTGGGCCAACGATGCTGGCAAGAAGCTGATCGCGCTCGAACCGTACTACATGATGTTGATGCCAAGTTTCCTCTGCATATTTCCGTATGTGCAAGGGAAGACCGCCAACAGCTTGTATCATGATGCTGTGAATACTTGGATTCGACGAGGTGCCGAATAGCCAGTCCATCCCATCTACCGAGAGTTGATCATACAAGAGATGAACTCGCGCAGTCTCGAGTACTGCGATCGACCTCGGCGATTTAACGCTAGGTGAGAAGAATAACTTGAAGAATAATTGATACAAGAAAAAGAGGAAGTCAGTCAGTGGCGTCTGATACGGGCACTGAGGGAAAAATATCGGCATGCTGTTGCTGATGAGGTAGAGCACACATGCCAGAACTGAAATTGCGGCAAGAGCGTACGCGATTGATAGTCGCAACGGGATAAAGAAGAGGATAAGGCCGATTAAGAATAGCGCAAGGGAGATATGCATGATGAGAGGCAGCATCCCGACGATAATGCGTACGCGCCATTGTTCCATGCCCTTGAAACGGAATTGACGGACATGGCTGCGGAGGCCAGGCGTACCGGAAGGAAGGGATGCATAATGATGGAGCCACTGTTTGATAAGAACAGCGGCGAGAGCGACGACAAGGCTACATGTAAGGCTTACTGCCCAAAGACCGTTGATCCAGACATCGATGGTGTCTGGTTCAAACTTTCGGGCAGGAGTTGGTGTGGAAGCGGAGATATTTCCGACGGGTAAGCCGTTCGATATGGACTGCTGTACGGACACAAGCTCGTACAGCAATACGGCAGACATCTCTACGAAGTCGGCTTGCAGCCGCTGTGAAGCCTGAACGAGAAAAGACGTGACAACCGCGGAGAAAAGACCAGCCTGCGATATAATGAACAAGTAGACCAATAATTGGGCAAAACTAGCTTCTTACGAATACCAGCATGACGTCTAAACCGTCACGAGATTGTCCAACCATAACTCCGTCAAAAGCAGCTGCTTCTTCATTATAAGCGCGCCACACCCTGGCGTTGTGCCCAGTTTCTTGGTACATTGGATCTGAAGGAAGGCGCCGCTCGTAGTCATCAGTGAAGACCGGTTGCGAGTTGAGATGGCGTCCGTCCTGCTTCAACCCAAAGAAATGCCTGTCCGTTCCCTCATGAGCCACGGGAATAGCACGCTCAGCGAGCACTGGTTTCTCAGAGGTAGCTTCCTCTGCCATTGGCTTGCCCTCGGTACTCCGCTGGTGTCGTGTCATTATTCTGACTTGTATACGACGTGGCAGATGGAATGAAAGACTAGAGCACGCCATCAATCCGGTTAGTACTCTCCCGCGATCTTGCCGTAAGAATCCAAAGAAAGGTAAGAAAGTTGATATTCATCTTCTGAAGACTGAGTACTGACAGGCAATGAGCAAAGTTGGAGCCAGGTTGGAGCAAGGACAGAGTATGCTGGTTGCCTTTTTGGGAACTGCTAGACAGAATTTGCCTCTTGTTCCCGACTTTCATGACGCGGCGAAAACAGCGTCTTCTTACTGGGTCTGCTCCGATTTATGACGACCCGGAACGAATAGGCGTGCCATGAACCCAGGTTCCAAATGGATGGTGCGTTCCATTCCGGATCGTCAAAGATATCTATAACAATTATTCCAGATCGTCTCTTGGACTTGAAGCTTGAAGCAAAGTCTAAAGAGCACTTCCTCCCAATTTCCTTCAAATGGACGCGGAATTTATGGGCGTCGCACGACGAACTGTGGTAAGCTCACCGTCTCTGCCAAGTACCTTGGTTATAACTTGTGAGCTAGTGCTGCCCCCGAATATCCCTTTAATGCACATTTGGTCTCCCTCTACGCTGGTCGTCGAGTCGTCGTACATGCATCTGTTTCTGCCCTCCAACGCCATCGTGACTCTCTGCCAAGCTCGCGGATCTCGCTTCGGTTCAAATTTGACATTCCTCCCCCCTTCACATTCAAGAGCGACGTCACGACCAGACGATCCGATGGGTACAGAACAAAATGTGTCAAGGACATTCAGCGCCTTGTGCTTTTCGCTATGCTTTAGGTCTTTCGGGGCTTTTGCATAGGAAGGATAGCAGGAACTTGGAACAGCGACAGATACCGCGATCACCCTTTAAAGGGATGTGGGGTGGCGGTCGTGATACGGTCGTCATTCGAAAGGCTTTATCACTCAGCCTCCCTTCGTTTTGTAGAGCGCCGAAGAGTGGGCTCATAATGAGTCTTATGTGAATGGCACCCCGGCTCTACCTCCCAGCTCACGCGTTGCTTGTCGACATCTCCATGAACGTGCTCCATATCATCGGCTACCATAACCGAGCGGTGGACTCTTGCCGGGCTAGGCTTCACGTGAGAGGTCTCTTAGGCTTTCCGCCGATGAGATGAATTAATTTTGCGAGTAGTCTTGGAGGGACGGTCTGCTACAGAGACAGTTCTCTCCAGATGTCTTCAACCTATGTTTACAGCATTTGACGCAGCGTTCTTTTCGAGGAATAGATAGGCTTACACTTATGATCTCTGTATGTGTGTATCCTTATATCCATATCTCTGTGCCAGTATAACTGATATCTCCCTCCTTTTTTGTAGTGTGCTCTTCGGGCAGACGGCTCATATGGCGGCTTCTGGAGGGTTAGATGGAGCAAGCTGGTGAATTGGCGCCCACGTCCTCGTTGCGATCACATGATCACTTCATCCATAATTTGAATTTGAATTTTCTTCTCTCCCTTTGTTATGAACCATCATGGCACCGCAATCCGACACAGTCCTTCTGGCCTGCGAACACAAATTTCACTGTAATGTCGGTGGAGACACATTCTCGGAGACCCTCGAAGCCGTCATGAAAGCCCATGGCGATTCTCAATGCCTGTGTACATTGGGTTGGTGCGATCGCGCCTGGATATCCTCACGACCTCTATCGGGGCTGGTCAACGTACTCCCAGAAAATGCTGTGTGTGTGTCTATGGATGACACTGTTGATACCTACGAGCCGCCCATGGTCTGGTTTGGCTCTGTGTGGGACATCGAGCCGACGGGTAAGGGCATGCAGTGTTGCTTCATTTTTTGGCTTACCAAGCTTAGACTACGCGCTCGTAAATTCCCACTGCAAAATGAACGCTAGCGTCTCCTTGGGGTCATCGCGACGGTCGACATCCTATACCTTTACGCCGCGAGAGGCATTCATTGCCGTGCGCCCTGGCCTCCTGAAGTGCGGCATCGACCCTAATGTGCCCATAGTACGCCCTTCTTATCTAGCTGCAGGTTACATATTTTCATGGATACAACAGCGGCTTCCGCCTTCACAAGTTACCTACTCCAACGCGTCCCGCTTAAATGGCGTCATCTGGGTAGACAAAACCGGTGCTATGGACGATATGGATCGCTTACCTGCGCCGCTCCTTCTCATTCGTCGGCCCTCCGGGTTTGGAAAGACTTGTTTCGCCATGATGAACTTGTATTTTCACTCGGTTTCTACGGATACCGACATGTTCAGAGACATGTTCAGCGCCACGAAAATCAAGTCCTCGCCGTTCGGTCTTCCGAAGAGTTCCGGGCGGCTGACCTTGCGCTTTGACCTTGCTAAAGTGTCCAACGGTCCTGTTGAGCATTTCAAGGGCCTGCTACAAATGCACATCCAGAGTAGCATAATTACTTTCATCGGGCTGTACGCCGAACTGTTTGACAAGACGGTGGAAGCACGTCCAGGATGTCTTGAGAAGAACGGATTTCTATGCATAGAAGGCATCAGAGTAAGTTTGTGGACTCGTACCAATAAAGCCCGAGCTCACGTCTGTTGCTGTTTAGCACCTCATAGGAGCTGCTGGGTGGACAGTGTATGTTGTCATTGACAACTACAACTCCCCGGCTCGTGCCTACAACAACAACACAAGGGTAACGAGCCTCATTGATTCTTTCCTCGTTCGTCCACTTAGAGACCTGGGCGGATTGGTCGCCGATGGTCTAATACTCGGTGATTACATGGAAGGCGACGATGGGGATTATTGCGACGACCAGGACGATGAGCACGGCTGGCTTGCCCCGAGTCCCTGGAACCAGATTTCCGTGGACTATACTCGGCATCCGTATGTGGATGCGGCGTTTGGGCTTTCTGTCGATGAGATTGCGTGGCTTTGTAAAGCTGTTTCTCCCGAAGACCGTCTTTTGCTGGGAAAGGTCTTGCGGGATGTGAGGGGATATCAATTTGGGTTCAAGGCGGAGCTGGTGTATGCGACACGGGATGTCGTCGATGCTATTCGCAGGCGAACGGAAGGGGAAATTGAAGTGGACAACCTTGTAGATCCGGATGGGGCCGTATGATTCAAAGATATCGCGCTCTCGAATTGCTTTTCCTGTCTGTACCTTTCTTATCAGATATTTGCATCTACAGCATGAATGAATTCATACTTTGTCTGAGGTCTCCGTTGAATACATTTTATCTCTGTAAGTAGGCTAAAAGGAAGAGGTGAACAGGCATCAGTTGCCTTTTTGAGAATCAAGTTACTTCTTTTTCTTAACTTTCATGATGCTGGTGAAAACAGTGTCTTCTTGCTGGACCTACTCTGATTTATGGACGACCCGGAACGAATAGGCGTGTCATCATTCCAAATCGAAGACACTCCTAGGCGAATTGGCCCAATCTTCAAGGATATCGGATTTGCTGTGATCGTTTACTACTGGACTTATAGCAAATTCGGAAACAGCGTTCACGTGGAATCCAAGTGCACAAGTATCCATTTGGACTCCGGTTCAATGCACACTTGGATCTTCTTCCACGCCCACCGTCGATTCTTCTTCCCTCCAGCGCCAGCGGACAAGGACG
The DNA here is from genome assembly GCA_003314085.1 of Hymenopellis raphanipes. Classification (NCBI taxonomy): domain Eukaryota; kingdom Fungi; phylum Basidiomycota; class Agaricomycetes; order Agaricales; family Physalacriaceae; genus Hymenopellis; species Hymenopellis raphanipes. Next base: position 62,674 of record QLPD01000042.1, read on the forward strand.
GCTGCGTCGAGTAGCACGAGCTCAAAGTCGCGATGCGTGTCCTGGCTTTGACATGAAAAAGGCGGAGGTGCTCAGATTGATGCGTGATAACAACACGACCGGGCTTGGCCTATTGGACTCTGGCGATTTCGCGAAAATAAAGTGAGTGGACGCTTCTTCGTGGCTTTGTCGCGTAAGGCTGATGAGGGGTAGTGAGAACGAGTATTGGGCCGTGATCCAACAGAAGACTTGAGGCGTTGACGACGATAATACTGGGAAGATTTGTCTGCACAATCTGCGAAGAGATTGGCGACCGCCTCGAGGACGACGAGTTGTATGTTGCCTGCTGCATTCACCCTTAGCATCTCTAACACGTCTGCAGGCAAGCTATGATAGAAGAGTTTGAAACGGGGTCTCCGCTACTATTCGACCCGGACGTGTACCTAGAATCTAGTCCTCAGTACCGTAAGATGCTTAACCATGACCGTGGCTTGTTGTCGAGGCCACGGCCTGTCCGAATCAATACAATATTCAGCCCTATGTGTACCATTGAATCATGATTGCCTTGAGACTATATAATACAGTTGAACTCTACTCATCCCATATTTCACTTACTTTCCAAGGTAGAGCGGCCCTTCCTGTCATACGTGCACCTCCACTGTCCCCGGAATCTCTCGTCCATACTCTGCCGGGAAAACGGCCGATAGGATCCCAGACATCTGGGATACCATTAAACGAAATCGTATTCAATCCGGGGCAGCTCTCAAAAAGGCTAACAGCCGCCGCCTTCTGGACGTCGTCCAAGCCGTCATCCACCGGATAGTCTTCACATGTAGGACGTTGATCGGAGTCTGGACAGAGAATGAGAACCTCGAGTTTGGGAAGCCGTGCGGCGATGATTTCTCCAAGTCGCGACTGAAGAAAGGTATTGAGGGGGTAAAAGCAGATTCAAAATCAGCACTCACCAGATCCTCTTCCTGCGTGTCCGAGTCCGTCTGGAGCTCAAGAGAGCGCAGGGCCTGGAAATGGCTTGAATGTTCTTCTAGTAAATCCGGGAACGCATCAAAAACAGTAAAGCTCCCGCTGAAGCACAGAGCTGTCAAATGAGGCGAAGCAGTAACATAGACTGATGAATAGGGTACGCCAGAGTAATGGATCCGGACCGTCACAACCGATGGAGGTAACATGAGCCTTGACAATGTCGATGCCGACACAGATAGGTGTTCCAGGCCATCGAGTATACCAGACAAATCCAAAGTTAGACCTTCCTCGTCAGTATTTTTATTGGCGAGTGAGAGAAAACGAACGGAAGCAAAGGACTTTTGTAACAGGGGGCGGATGTCTTTGATTGGCAAGTACGTAGAAAGCTCTAGTCTTTCGAGATTGGGGAAAACGGGGAGACCATGTATCGTTGTCCGCTCGAGGTGCAAAACCAGATAGCGAAGCGTCCGTGATGATGCATGCATCAATGCCTTTTGAGTTGCCCAAGGAACAAGTGGTATACTCCATTCATAGTCATCTGTTATAGTAAGTTTTTGTAGGTGATGTGGGATCGACGCCACGGGCATCGGGCTCGGGATAGTGGTTGCCTCGTTTAAATGAGTGAGTTTGGTGTCAAGGATGACGAGTGAAAGAGACGAGAGGTTGGGCCAGCGACGTGTAACAGCCGCTATGGCATCCATGACTCTGAAATGGCATGCAACCACTAAGGAATCGTTGTCCTCCAACATGGCCTGGCAGTCCTGGCATGCGTAGGGGACATACAAGTGCAGCTCCACGAGGCGCATAATCGGATATGTTAGACACTTCTGCAGAGGTGGATATAGGTACACATTAAGGCGATCCTCAGCAGGGGTTCCATCGACG